>UYYA01000495.1:0-52323 GCA_900624975.1 Angiostrongylus costaricensis
ATATATATATATATATATATATATATATATATATATATATGTATATATATATATATTGTTAAGCTTGCACGAAGTTGCTGAATATATTTATTTCGCTAGCGTTTCGACGTCTTCGTCTTCATCAAAGCCGATGATCTGAGTCGATGGTCCGCACTTCTTCGTCTTCTCGATGGAGCGTAGTCGTAGTCGTACTGTGACGGATCTTCTTTAATGAAACACCACGTCAATAAGGGTTGCTCACACGGCAGTGCTCTTTTACATAGTGCGGTTTTTCACATGACTACCAGTTGATAATAACTTGCTTTTCAGCGGATAATCCACCACACATCCTACATATAGGTACATATATATTTGTATATATAAATCTTAATTGTTCGGAGTCGAACAATCTCTAACGGATGCGACATGCATTCGACTTCATTAAACATCGTTAAAGGTGATTGAATTCACATATGTCCTAGACGGTGACTTGCTGTGGCCTACAGATGTAAAAAATTAGTGCTGTTGTCATAACAGACAAGTGTGTTATCAATATTTCGACACTAGTGATGGAAGACTGAGTCTAGGGCTCTGGATCGAATCAATGGCCGCTTGTGTATCGCAAGGCACTTCTGGACACTGCACTACAAGCACATATATATATATATATGTATATATATATAGGTGCTTTCGAATCTATCTAACAGCGTTGGTATATGGTTGATGCCTGGTCCACACTCGGATTACCTGGTGATAATGAGCGAATGTAGAGGTGACATGTTACGAAGAAGGTCATACATGGATCTGGTTGCTAAATTTCTGCTATTGGTTAGACAACTTCATTTTCAAATGGTTTTCTTGGAAGTAATGTTCATCAGTGGTAAAATATGGCATGAAGCTAATATTCATTCTTCTGAATACTACGTTCATACAAGCTGAGAAAGAGTTTGAAATTTTCGCATGAGAGCCCTCTAAACCCCTCACAACTAGATGGATTGCTCGCGTTTCTATGCCAGATAGGCTTGTAACTTTCTTGTATTCAACTTACCTTCAACTTGGACTGATAAAAAACGTGCAACAAATAACGTGAGAAGTGTGCGGGAGATGGATCAAATCGTCTCTAACAAATAGTTAGGTAGCGGATCTCCTTCGAAGAACAACACAGCCAACTTATAAGTCTTTTATTCCTCCAAATTGCGGCTGACGATGGCATGTAAGCCTTAGTTGCTCTATGAAAAGCATTTAGAGGAGGCTATATGAAATATTTGCTGTCTTTCTTTTCTCTCAAAGGAATAGAACATACAGTCTCGACGTACGAAATAGAAGAGTAAATTAGAGGCACTGCTTGTACATCTGAGACCGACTTCGGATCTTTTTTTATGTGCAATTAATGCCCAATATTAAATCCTTCAACAAAAAATTCTTAGCGAGACATCGTAGAGCATATGCTTACAATATTGTGACGGTAGCAGAAAGCAATATAGAGCGAGCTGCATTGTCTATTAGCAAAAACACAACCAGTTTGAATTCGAGTGACTTCGGATGTGTTTTGTACTAGTGATTTCTGCTAAGAGTGCTACTACAGTATGCTAGCGAATTTTGGAAATGGACTTGCTTTGTTTTTATTTTTTTATCTTCCTTTTTTCCTTGGCTCTGTAGTGTTCTTTATGACACTTTTAATGTTTTTGGTCATTTCGTTAACGCTGAAGTTTCTAAAAATTTAGGTTTCGTTCTCAATATTTGAGTATTTTACATTATATTAAAATTTGGGGCGTATTTTCCTTAATTTCCTGATTTTCAACAATTTTTCCCTTTCCCATATAAGGCAGCCGTTAATCAACAGTGTCGATAAAACTCATTGGGCTGGTATGAACAACGGAAGAAGGGAGGCCAAACTATTAGTGTGCCTGCTATTAGTGAAACAGCTATACTACATGAAACCCATAAATAGAATTAACCGATGGATGATTCCTATCGGAAATTTAAGAGCGGCAGTCTTTTCCATACTCACATCTCTCTACTCTCTACAACTTCACCATAACAATAGTTTTCAATTAAAGTTGAATACATGTTCACATTAAAACTTCACTTTCGCTGGTGTAACCACCTATATTTGAAGTACTGTATCTCTACAAAGACTTGCCTCCGTAAAAGCTGAACTTGTCGTGAAGTGTCATATCCTTTTCAGGATCACAAACATTTTGGAAAACCGCTAAGAATAACCCAGTGAAACTTTTTCTGAAAATTTGAGTGATAAGGCCAACTTGGTGAAAAGTAAGCTTCTAAGTATCAACGTACACGATTTGGTCCCACAGATTTGCGTAGAAAGGTATGAAAGTTGATGACTAACAAAGAGTTGGTTTGGTTTTCCAATATTCATGCTTGTTCACAAAAAGTTGACACTAATCGACTTTTGTGTACTGCAAAACGATTACAAAATTCTACATGGTCGCTTACAAAGATGGAAAAATTGAGTCAATCGGCATAAACAGAGAACAGCCTATAGATATTCGAATCTATACAGCCTGCCAGTAGAGCATTCTATTTAGAGGTATGCAGGTGCACTTACCACAAATTATGTTCACGCCATCCTGACTTAAAAGGAATGTTGTTGTTACTTTCTGATTCAATAAAGTGCGTAACCTGTACCAGCTGCATCACCTGTCGTTGACCCTAAACTGAGTGCAGTGGGAGCTAGTAAATCTTCCATTTTTCCCCGTCGAGTGCAACAGTAGCCCAGTGCATTCTGTTTACTATAGGGATTCGTTTAGCATCATACCTCTCTTCTAGGGTTTTCGTGCAGAACTCCGAGTGGTTTCCTTGCAGTACGTTTGACATCGCGAAGAATCCAGTTACTAACGGCTCCTTCCCGTCGGTTGTCGTTCATACGCATTATGTATCCGGTCCATCTTGTCTTCTACAGTCTGACGCATAGCAGGGCATCTTTAATCGTTATTTCGACTGCATGTTCAATAAGCTGAGTGGCACTACATCGTACTTAGCGATAAGCAAGTTGCTGACGCATAAGTTAAGACAGCAAGAATCTTAGAGTCGCAAAGATGAGTAGGAGTCGGGTGTTCTTTGTTCTCTTCGCTACATCCTCGATGCTCTTGAAAGCTTTCCAAGTCGTTTGTTTCTCTCTGCACAGTTTTGGAGCTAAGTCGTTCATTATGCTGATTTCCCAACCTAGATAGACGTAACTGGAGCATTCGGAGATATTCATTCCGTTGAACGTGACCATTCCATTCCTCTTGCGGGTCGTTTTTGTGAGATTTAGCCGAAGGCCAATTCTTCCAAAGACTCTACCAAGGTCAGCAAGTATTCGTTCCGCTTGGCTAATATTTGGTGTTATGAGAGCGATGTCACTAGCAAAGCGAAAATAATGCAATTGGAGACCATCGATTTCTACCTTTATGTTGTCCCATTCCAGCGTTCGCATAACCTTCTCCAAGGTGGCGATAAATAATTTTGGAGAGATGGTATCGCCTTGCCTAACCCATCTTTTGAATTCGACGCTAATTTCGTTGTAGAATGGTGATATATTGGTTGTGAAATTTTTAGACAGCTTATGAAGAATCTTTGTATACTGAGTAGGGACGTCCCGGTCGTCTAGGACTACTTCTATCTAAAGTGAGTGAAAACATTTTGTTAAATCGTTTAAAGTAAAGCACGGCGGTCTTTTCTACTCTCGCGATACCTCGATGATCACTGTTATTGTAAGTATATGGCCCATTGTAGTAAATCACTTTCAAAACCCTTCTTTCTCACGTAAACGTCCTTCGTCCAGTGTTTTCATAATACTGGTTAGAACGACTTTAGTGAGGAGTTTATAAGCGACAGACAGGAGAGAGATTGGCAGACAGTTGCAATATCACGTTGGTCACCATTCTTAAACCATGGCACAGTCTTCATTGTCTTCTGTTGAAAGCAACCTTAATTGTGACATGAAACGTGTGAATAGCCATGCCAGCGTGTTGATGAGGTCCGGCAGCAGGTTCCTCAGGTGTTCATGTCTCATCTTATCAGACCGAGTGTTGTTCTATTCTTCGCCGACGAAATAGCACATCGGATTTCGGAAGGGTGAACCGGTGGTATAACATATCCATCCTCCTTTATTTCATATTACGGAAGGTGGACCTGGCTATCGAAGAGATCTGAGTAGTATTTGTGAATGATTTTCTCCATTGACTTTCTGGACTCTGTAACTGTTCCGTGTAGACGCCGGAGTGCAATCATCTTGGTCTCGTAATTGGGGAAGCTTCGGTGGATCTTGCGAATGCTTGTCCCAGCCTCTGCAGCTTCGACCACTACTGCTGCTCTTCTTTCTTTAAGATCTTTTTTATCGCCTATCTGCATTATTTTGCAAGTTCGGATGATAGTTCGCGCTTCCCTGCAACTCGTGCGACTCCACGTTGTCGTATCAGCTCGAGTGTTTCTGGGGATAGACGTCTTCTGGTGAGTTTCGAACATTGAGCTTTCATAGCGCTAACGTGAAGCTGCTGAATGAGCCTATCGTATTGTTCGCCGATGTTATCGACAACGACACCTTCCTAGCAGCCGACTGGATAAGCCGAATGGATTGAATAAGCCTCAGTTTATGGTTGCTCTGGAAATTCGGTTTTTGAATTTAGCGGCTTTTTCTCCTTTCTGCAAGAAATAGAATGCTACACAAAGGAGACGGTGGTCTGATCCCGTATGGAATTTCGGAACAACAGCCACATCGGTTAAGCAAAATCTTCTATTTAATATGACGTGGTCTATTTCGTTATGGTACTCTCCATTGGGAGTCTCCCACTTTCAGTGCTGAGGGTGGGGCATCTGGAATTGCGTGCTACCATAGATTGTCTTGGTCCCCATGTTAAACTGAGATAACCGCTCGCCCTATTCGTTCCATTCTATTCTATGGGTCTCAATATGACGTTCTTCAGACGTTCTTCTTAGTCCAATCTTGGCGTTGAAATCTCCAATGATGACGTTGAAGAATGTGTGACCTTCCCTGTAGAACTTCTCCAAGTCTATATAGAGCGCTTCGACTTCATCGTCATAGTTTGATGTCGGCGCGTAAACGACGAAGATTATCAAAGCCGAAATTGATCCACATCTTTTAGTCGTAAACGTCCGATTTGTGTTGTAAGCTCTTCGAATGAATCTATGTTGGACGAACTCGTGTTGACATGAACTCCGACGCCGCCGACTCCACTACTGTCGCATGTTCCGAGGAACTGTTCTTCTCCGGTGTCATAGACGGCGCTGAAAGGTTGGCGTCTTCTTGACTCGGCCAGGCCGATGACGTCGTAACTTATCTTCCTGCTTGCAAGAGCAAGCCTTCTATCGAGGACTCGAATGCAAGTGTACGTGCATTTTAGGTACAGATCGTCACCATAGTTCTTTGTAATCCAGGCAGCTTCCACTGGCGCTGAGATTTTAGCAGCCTCTCCGTACTCGTTCTACCCAATGCTGTGAAATTGGGGCTTTTTCGTGTTCGGAGGAATGAGGCCCGTTTTTTTTTTTACTGTGTTTAGCATTTTGATGCCCACGTATAGCTTGCTGGGCTCTGAACGTAGGGCTGGGTATACTCACGGGTAGCTTGCCAGGCTCTCCTAGAGTGGACATGGAGCCTATTTGTTGGAGGCGACTCCTAACCGCCTCCCATGTACCTCCCTGTCAACTGATTGCAGGCTTTTGGGAGACTTGTCGCGTAGAATACAATCCGCATAAACTAGAAGGCACCCACACACGCATGCATGAATACGCCTAGCAAATGCAGAAGGCACCACTTGGGATGCCGCCACGTAGCCTCGGGACTAACGTGAGAACTGGTCATAGCCATTGCTTTTCACTGAAACGATCATAGCAGTTTGGTTTTGGAATAGTAGACAAGTTCAGTGCATGAATTCCCTATAAGTTGTGCAGAAAAACTAAAGCGTGGTCTATTCATTGGTCACGATCTCCGTTGTGTACTTACCAGTCATTTGAATGCACCTTATGTCAAACCGATGTGCAGGATACTACCAACATAAACTTGGGCACCCCAGCGCACACATAAGTTCAGGTAGTATGTACCAAATCGGCGCAGTAGAAATAGGGAGTCCATCCCCTGGTTCCAACTGCGTCTCAGAAAAGCAAAGGTCGCTTTTGGTCCGCGATTAATCCCCTATCCGCGGTCTGGGGACGCGTCTCGTGGCCTCGCGACTAGGCGCCTCTCGGGATCACTTATATGATGGAGATCCATAGGAGGACTATCTAGGCACGACGCAAAACTGCATGTGTTCTAACGGTAGAGGTGCTGAGTTTCGGTGCGGTTTATCTGACTCCTTCTAAAGCACATGGGGGCGAATACATTGAGAAAACGGGTAGTAAAGTGTGCTTCCGTAGAAGGAACACGTAGTCGGTGGACTCGAACTAAATACTCCTCTCAGCTGTACAACAGAAAATAATTTTAAGTGGAAATGACCATTCTTGTATGTGAATTAAAAACCTTTGCACGCAAACCTCTCGAAGTATTCCAAGTAAATTCCACGCCTTCAAAAATGAACCACAAGGAGGAATGCTTCGTTGTTGTGCATGATCTCACACAGTATCTCAGATCGTTATTGTAATGAGGTAGGGACGCACTACCCACCCACGTGAGCTTAGTGCGCTTGATCTTCATGCAGAATACAAGCTGAAAACTTATGGAAAACTTTGAGTGTTTAATGATATTTAAACATATTTCATTTCCAATGCAGTCAATATCCAGGTTTATGATTTTTCCATTGCAGTTACGACGTGTTTTACTGGGTCGATTGCGGTCACCTGCACCCTTGCCGCAACGTCTGCTGGAGGGTCGACGTTTGTGGGTACAAGTCGGATAACACCACTTGGGTGCTGTTAGCAATGAAGTGGCAAATTATTGGTTCATTATGTATATCGGGCAAATAGATATCATTTAGTGGTTTACATTTCCAATCTAGCACGTTGGATTTCTGCAATCTGAGCTAAATAGAGTATGGCACCACTCCTGTATATAGAAAAACACATGAAACGTACAAAACACAAATAAGTGAAACGATTAATTCAAAGCTTTGTCTTTCACTGCCACTGAACCACTGTTCACATGCAACTTATGAACTTTTGACTTAACCTATGATTGTGTTTCTTCATGCATCAGTGTCGAATACCATCTAATAACCGTTGAATGCCTATTTTTTTGGTCGTAAATTTTCTTTTAATGGAGTTTTACATTTTCAATGACATTGGAAGTGCTGTAGCATCTGGAAGCGTGGCCGTAATCCTCGCATTTCCATCATGAACATCAAAATGACAGGTTTCTCATGAGACTCGGTGAAAGAGGCGTGGTATCCAGAAGAATAGAGGGTGAAGGGATACAAGTCCTCTATTTTAACATATTTGACGGATGTGTTTATCTTTATTCTTATCACGTGAGAAGGACAGACTTTCCAGCCAGCGTTCGTCGCCTTCTGAGATTTGAAGTGCTTTGTTATTGCTTAAAAAGTTGCACAGGATGTCATCTCAGTGGGAGTGTTGCGGTGCAACCCTGAAATCATTCCAGTGCAGTTATAGTGCCTTAATGCAGCACTACACATGGTCCTTGCTTCTATTACGAACAAGGATGTATTGCAACTTAATTGATGCTGAATGATGTGAACATGGATCGTTTTTCTACTGTGAGTAAAAATGTAACGGCTAGATCTGGGTCAGCAAAAAGCAAAATAACGAGAGCGCCTGAAAAAGTGTAGTGGTCAATTTATTTGGTAGCCGCGAATTAATGTTACGGAATATTTTATGGTGTGAAATACTTCTAGACTTCTAGAGCATATGTGATTTTTAAACATTGTGGCTTCTATATGTTTACGCTAAAAAAATAATGTCAGCGAAATAAATATATTCAGCAACTTCGTGCAAGCTTAACAATATATATATATATATACATATATATATATATATATATATATATATATATATATATATATATACCTGATTCACCTGATTCACCGTAGGCGTAAAAAAGCTAGAGCGAGCAGTTAATCCGTATTGAACTACCAATTTATGGTGAACTTGCTTTAGTTGCATCTCTTGAAAAATTCGTCCGTCATGGCTGATTTTATCGATAGCCCATAATATACGCCTGTAGTAATTACAGTTCGAATAAAATGAAGAAGACAGTGAGATGGCGTTCAATAATCAAGGCAATCTTGAACAAGTTTATTGCGAACGGACGTAGGAGAAAAATGGAAGGCTGATAATTTTTGTATAACACATTCTAATCGGTGACTTGATCTATTAAGAGAGTGTAAGCAGGTAGGAGAAATGACATGTCTACGACTGAGAGCGCTTATTACGTGTTGTTGTGCTTAGTGCAGTTTTGCTGAAAATAACAAGAACTTTTTTTTAAACGCTTGCTATCAATCCAAACTATGAATTAGTCTACATTGTTTTAGATAATGGACCTAGCAGATCTAGACAGAGAGCCGAAATATGTGTGGAATAAAATCAGGATATTGAAACCAAAGAAAAAGGTTGAACAGAATAGATCAGCTAGATCGAGTGAGATTGAGGATTGGTGGACAATAGCTAGCAACAGAAGTGATGAAGTTGATAACGGTTTAGGTGGAGAGAAAACATCTAACGTGAGCGGTTCTGGTTCTTTTTTTTTAAGGAAATGCTATAAACTGCGATAATTTAATTTTAATAATTTTTTTTCTTGGCTACTTCTTGGATTTTTCTAGGAGTGCTTTTACGCTTCGTCATAGTCTAAATACAGTTCATTAGCTTCGAGGAAATTAAAATCACTTTTGTGATTTCTTTATTTACAGGAAACAAAGATCGAAGCTGAGACAGAAGAGAAAGGACAGGAACATGATCCATCTGAGCTTCAGGAGTACAAAAATTTAAGAGTTTTCACTAATAAATACATTACGATTTCCCCCTCACTTTGCATGTCTTTCCGTCACATTTTCCATCGATTATATATACATATTATATTAAATCATTCGTCGAAGCAATCTGACGTGGGGTTGTTTCCGGTTGAGAGTCATTCTGAGAGTTTGATTTTTGGTTATTCCTTCTGTTTTAATTTTATTGTTGCAGATTTCCTACTGAATAAATCATTGTCGAACTTCAATTAATGTCTTTTTATCAGGAGTCTACTAAGAGCGTATAAAACAACTGTCGATTGAGGTAGAGGCGGTGAGTGAGCCAGAAGTGCGAACAGTGGTTGAAAGTGAAATCCTTCTGCATTGTTAATCAACTGTTGTTCTTCAACAGATTTCAACAGAACGATAATTTTCATTTTAATATAGTCTCACAAACTGGGAACCACTAGTTAACAGCAATCTCAATCCTGAAATATTTATTTTCCCTGTGTCTAACACGCGTTATTTTATTATCCACCCATATCATTATGTCTGAGTTATGTTCCTGTGCTCACAAAATCAGTGTGATATTCCAATCCTGTTCTGCGCAAATCTAAGGAGGAGAAAAGCCGAAGAGCTATTTGAGACTACATTCTGGCTAAGCACAGTAAAATTAAATCTGGTATGCAACAAGGGGAACGAAGTTCCTTTCCTACAACTGCCTACACAGCTGATTTAAAAGCAACCGAAAACTGACAGTTTGCGGATACTTATGCACGGTTAAAAAAATTTTGACTGCATTGTTTTAAACAGTGGTAGAGTAGTATGTTTGGCATCTGATACCGATCCCAAGCGTATTTCAACAATTACTGAGCGCCATCTTATTGTCTTCTTCATCTTCTTTGGACTGTATTAGTACTGACGCCTATTAAAAGCAATTGATAACATAAGCCATGACGGACGAATTTTCCAAGAGCAAGTTCACTATAATTCGGTAATTCAAAACGGATTAAATGCTTACTCTAAACTTTTTGCTGCAACGGAGAATCAGGTCGAAGCAAACGGAAATATGCTCTAACCCATTTGAAAATGCCATAATGGCCAAAACATTTCATAGTAAGCCGCAACTACAGAAGCTCTACTCCCAACGCTGAGCGTGGAAGTTTCCAATAGAGAGCAACACAACGAAATAGATGGCATTCTAGTGAATCCAGCGTTTTATTTAACTAATTCCGCTCTTGTTCCAAAATTCTACACGGGGTCAGACCATCGCATCCTCGTACAAGATTTCATTTTTCGTGAAAAGGAGAAAAAGCAACTAAAATTAAAAAGCAAAGCCCGAAATCAAAATAAACTGACATTTATAGAATTCACTTGCCTGCTGTTGGTGCCGTTTTCCGATAATATCGGCAATGGTAATATCGGTTCAAGTATAGCAATAATCCAGCACTTAAATAAACTAAGAGTCCAAGAATATCTTTCGGCTTCGAATATAACGACTACATTTAAGTGTTTTTTGGCGATTGAAACCTCAACGAAGTATCGCAGCCCCTTATAACTGGCCGGCGCTAAAATACGTGAATTTAACGTAAAGATCTCATTTACAAGACTGTTTTCCGTTCCATATAATGCCATTTCCTCTTTCTAGAATCTGCGCTGCTTCTGCACCAAACTGCCACAGCATTAAGGATAGAATAAAATAACAGATATTTTGGTTTTGTACCCTCTTTAAGGTGGAATTTCATACCTGGTCTAATACGCCATGACAGCGTTTCATCCATTGTGTGTCATGCGAAAACAGGAACTGTGGCTGCAATGCTCAGCAGGTGTATTCTAAGGGGAATTTAGTCAAGTCGACGCCTTTCGCCACACTGTCTTCAGCATGATCTTATGAATCTTCCTCGTGCCAGTGTTTTTGTTTTTCCGATTAAAACAACAGTCTTCTAGATGCTGGTGGACTTATCGTAACAAATTCTTGGCTGTATTACTGTTTTGGGTTCCGCTTTGTCGTGAAGAATGTCACGAACGTACATTGCTGTGTTGTACGTGCCGTGGAAGCAGTAATAGGTGAGCCTTCGCTTAGTTAAGTGTAGAATATCATTCAGCAAATATTCCTTTAAGAAACCTTTTAAATGAAGCCTTTGTTTCTCCAGAACATGCTCCGCTCTGCGTGAAACACGAACCATGATACTGTACCTGCTGATGTCGAACACTTGAACTTTGAATCTAAGAAGGTGCCGTCATTGGTTGCTCGGAATTTTCAAAATTGTTCCACCTCTTCTGTCTCACATAAACGCTTTTCTTCAATCTATTGAATTGAGTTTTCACAAAATATGTTCATGCACGATCTGCATGGAAAACTAGACAGGAGCCGCATTGAGTTTCCACGACAGGTCCAACTGAAGATATCCCTAACTGGCAGGTTTATCGACGTAATAAGAAGTTCAACTACCTCAACTGTGTTATTTCATGAGCGTTTTTATCTAGGCGATATTTCTGCACGGTTTTCACGCATGTACATTATAGGCCTTTTTGGATCTGGCTGAGAAGAATCATATATATACAATACCATAGGCACATTTCGGCTGCTTTCCCGCCGACGATTAAGTCCGTTTTCTCCCAGTAATAGCGCTCAGTCTATTTTTTGCCAAGGAACACGCAATGTTATTTAACGTGAATCAAGCCAAAGTCATTCACTGTGTCGCCATTTCATCACCAATTTTTTGCTCAGGAGATCTTGCAATTACTCCGCTTTTCCCGTTTTCGTTTTTTTGTGCATTCCTTGCTCACGTTGTTCCTCTTAGTTTTGCTGCCACAGACTTTCGGCCTCATCGATTTCCTCTAAATGGATTTGTTAGAACACTCATTCAATGTGTTTTGATATCCTAATATTTTCTATAGCGTTACTAAATTACTATTGCATCCTTCAAGTAGAAAAGTTGATTTGCTTTGAACACGGCCCTAACACACCCAGTGCGTTACAAATGAGAGTTAATATTCTAACTTTGCGCTTTCGAAAGATTTTTCAGTATCAATACATCGTTCTTTTCAAATTTTACGAGGCCTAGAACACTACGCTCTCGATCATCACATGCCCGAAACTATAGCATTGTTCTTGAGCACTAGTTCAAAGCAAAGTGTCTCTAGGCGAATATATACATGCCTAGATTAAGTGAAGCAGGAAATTACAGAACTTCTCGATGTGAAAAGTTACTTTAACAGTCTGAATGCAGCACTAGTTCATTTCGAACACTTTATTTCAACTAAAGTGCGCAGCAAGAAGAAAATAGTGTTAGTAGAGACGAGTAGGTTAGTTGATCTAGGCTGTCGGACGATAGCTCCCGTTCCGCCGTTTGCCAATGCACGAGATCTGAAGTAATTATTGCACTCAGGCAGCAAACAATCTTGTTAGAATTATAAATTTCTGAAAAACAGGCCTCTCTATCACTTCGAGACTCGAAGGGAAGTACTTTGACGCAACTGAACAAACGGCTGCGAAAGCCATCAATTACTGGGCGGGCTGTATGGTGTTAGTAGAGACGAGTACGTTAGTTGATCTAGGCTGTCGGACGATAGCTCCCGTTCCGCCGTTTGCCAATGCACGAGATCTGAAGTAATTATTGCACTCAGGCAGCAAACAATCTTGTTAGAATTATAAATTTCTGAAAAACAGGCCTCTCTATCACTTCGAGACTCGAAGGGAAGTACTTTGACGCAACTGAACAAACGGCTGCGAAAGCCATCAATTACTGGGCGGGCTGTATGGTGTTAGTAGAGACGAGTACGTTAGTTGATCTAGGCTGTCGGACGATAGCTCCCGTTCCGCCGTTTGCCAATGCACGAGATCTGAAGTAATTATTGCACTCAGGCAGCAAACAATCTTGTTAGAATTATAAATTTCTGAAAAACAGGCCTCTCTATCACTTCGAGACTCGAAGGGAAGTACTTTGACGCAACTGAACAAACGGCTGCGAAAGCCATCAATTACTGGGCGGGCTGTATGGTGTTAGTAGAGACGAGTACGTTAGTTGATCTAGGCTGTCGGACGATAGCTCCCGTTCCGCCGTTTGCCAATGCACGAGATCTGAAGTAATTATTGCACTCAGGCAGCAAACAATCTTGTTAGAATTATAAATTTCTGAAAAACAGGCCTCTCTATCACTTCGAGACTCGAAGGGAAGTACTTTGACGCAACTGAACAAACGGCTGCGAAAGCCATCAATTACTGGGCGGGCTGTATGGTGTTAGTAGAGACGAGTACGTTAGTTGATCTAGGCTGTCGGACGATAGCTCCCGTTCCGCCGTTTGCCAATGCACGAGATCTGAAGTAATTATTGCACTCAGGCAGCAAACAATCTTGTTAGAATTATAAATTTCTGAAAAACAGGCCTCTCTATCACTTCGAGACTCGAAGGGAAGTACTTTGACGCAACTGAACAAACGGCTGCGAAAGCCATCAAAAGAATTATTGCACTAAGACAGCAAATAATCCTATTAGAATTGTAAATTTCTGAAAAACAGACCTCTCTATTTCATCGAAACTCGAAGGGAAATGCTTTGATGCGGCTGAACAAACGACTGGGAGAGACACCAACTAGTAGGCGGGCTGTAGACGTCGGGTAGCTATCTGAAAATTTACAGAGTTTCGAAGTCTTAAATTACAATCACCAGGCTTTCATACTAGCAAAAATCACAGCCGCTGTTCCATACCAATTTAAAACTTGACGAGAATAGTGGTGTTCTGTCACACTTTTGCTGATGCTAGACCCACCTTTGCAGCTGTGCAGATGTTAATGCGAAGGATGCGGAGAATCGTGAGAGATCTAACTCGCAGCTCTTTAAATACCCAGCACTTGATAACGATTTCTTGTTTTCCTCACTGTCTGCTTACGTGCTACAATTTGCTTATCAAAGCTTATCATGAGCAACTAGTGGTATTCGACGACTAAAGTGGTTGATTTCATGTGAATGATGGATAGGGAATTTTTGAGCTTAGGCCTAAACATTGCTTGTTCTCTGGACGAACAGAAAAGGAGGTCGGCAAAGCAAAAGGAATATTCTTTCATAGGAACGTGCAAAACTTCGTTTAATAATCCGCCCTACGTAATATGAATAACAAGCGTCCTAAACATTCTTGTCAACCAAGCAACAACGTTGGCTCCTCGATTTCCTTCTGTTGAATGTGATGCTTAATCCACAATCCAACGTTGTTGCTTGGAGATGACGCACGGCGGATTATTGAATGAAGTCATGCACGTTCCCATGAGAGAATAATGTCTTTGCTCTGCCGACCTCCTATCCAGTTCGTCTAGGTAATGTTATTATTAGCTGAAAAATTCCCTATCCATCGTTCACATGAAATCAACCGCTTTAGTCGTCGAATACCACTAGTTGCTCATGTTAAGCTTTGATAAGCAAATTGTAGCACGTAAGTAGTTAGTGAAGAAAACAAGAAATCGGTATCAAATGGTGGGTATTTAAAGAGCTGCGAGTTAGATTTCTTACCATTCTTCGGACCCCTCGCATTAACATCTGCACCGCCGCAAAGGTGGGTCTAACATCGGCTGAAGTGTGACGGAACATCACTATTCCCGTCAACTTTTAAGTTGGTGTGGAACAGTGGCTGTGATTTCTGCCAGTATGAAAGCCTGGTCATTGTAATTTAAGACTTCGAAACTCTGTAGATTTTCAGATGGCTATCCGGCGTCTACAGCCCGCCTACTAGTTGGTGTCTCTCCCAGCCGTTTGTTCAGCCGCATCAAATCATTTCTCTTCGAGTCTTGAAGAGACAGAGAGGTATGTTTTTCAGAAATTTATAATTTTAGCAAGATTGTTTGCTGCCTGAGTGCAATAATTAGTTCAGATCTCGTGCATTGGCAAACGACTGAATGAGAGCTATCGTCTGACAGCCTAGATCAACTATCGTACTCGTCTCTACTAACACTGCTTTCTTCTTTCTGAACAGTTTAGTTGAAATAAAGTGTTCGAAATGAAGTAGTGCTGCATTCAGACTGTTAAAGTAACTTTTCACATCGAGAAGCTCTGTAATTTCCTGCTTCGCTCAAACTAGGCGTATACAATCGCCAAGAGACGCTTTGGTCTGAACTAGAGCAATACTATAGTTCGAGATACGTGGTGATCGAGAACGTGATGTTTGTGGTCCCATAAAATTTGAAAAGAACGATGTTTTTACACAGGGAAAATCGATCGAAAGCACAAGGTTAGAAGATGAGCTCTCATTACAAGCGTGCTGAGGTGGGTTAGGGTCAGGTTCAAGGCAAATCAACTTATCCACTGGAACGAACGTATTAAATGAGCCAAGGGTAAAGCTCGGCGTTGATCAATCTCTGAGGAGTGCTCCGTGCAGTCGACTTCATTAAGCGTCGTTTGGAGGTGATTGAATGCATATCTGGCCATTACAATCGCTTGCGGTGGCCTACCAATGTATTGACCCAGTGCTGCTCTCCTCCCAGAGAAGTCTGGTGCCAATTAGCCTACACCAGAGGGATGGAAGGCTTGGTGGGCTATGGGCACGGAGATCGACTCTACGTGTGTGTAGCAGAACGCTCCCGACCATTGCACCGCACCCATCTCAAGCTGGCATAGGGCACAAAAAAACGGTGTAGATTTTGAGGTCATTTACCATCTTAATAAGAACAACTAAGGCTGCAAGTATAAAGCCCTAAAAGCAAACGTCAAACAATTAGTTGCACTACGTGAAAAATGGATTATAGAGAGAACGGTTGTTTTATAAAACTCACAAACATCTGCTTCTTATCTCTGGGCGCTCCAGCGGCCGCAGGTAATGGAGAGGGGGTTAATCATGCACCAAAAGCGACCTTATGCTTCCTTCATATGAAGGTGGATCCAAGGGTGGGCTCTCTGTTGCTGTTGCTCCGATTTAAACATGCCTTCTGCGTTTACAACGATGTATTCATGCATTTGTGGGTGGGTGTGTTGACGTTTATGCGGATTAGATTCTACGAGTTAGTTCAGTCGAAAGGCTGTAATGCATTGATTGGGTAGCACAAAAAAGGCAGTTAGGAGTCGCATCTAACAACTCGACTATTTTAGGAGTGACTGAAAAGCAATCCGTGAATATATCTAGTTCACAAACCATCACTCGTCAAACTCTTTTTGGCTGTGAATTCCTAAATACAGTAAAAATCTCGCTCTGCTGAGCCAGGAAGAGTATTCGATGCAAGAGAAAAATGAGAAAGCTACAAAAATCTCAGTGCCATTCTAGAGGATCCTGTAAGCCCAACGTTGCGGTTTGCAGCTTCGATGCACGTTCACTTTTTTCTGACTATTGAGGACATGGTGATGCAAGCTAGAAAGATAAGGGCACGACACCATCGGACTAGTTGAAACGAAAAGACGTCACGCATTCGGCGCCATCTGTGATTCTGGAGAGGAGCTGTTCTTCGGAACATGCGTCAATAGAACAGTCAGCGGCCCTGGACTTTCCGTCAATACTAGTTTGGCCATGGACGCCAATTAACTCGAACAACTATTACCGGAGTTTACAATCTTTGTTGTCTATGACCCGCCATCAAACTCTTACGGCGACAAATTTGAAACGTTTTGTATAGGCTCGGAGAAGTTTTGTAGAGAAGACCGCACACTCTTTGGAGTTATTGTTGAGAATTCCAACACTAACATTTAATCCAAAAGACGTCTGAACAGCATTAAGCTGCGATCCAATGAACCGAATAGAATGAGCTGCATGGACAACAGGATTTTCGCAGAGAAAGCCAACGGATGTCTGAGTTTTTCAATTCGAACCGGAACCATCCTTTGTACCTCTCAATTCAGAAGACCCGAGCTCTACACTGAATGTGAGAGTGTCCTAACTGAGAGTATCAAATTGTTATAGACCACATCTTCGTTAATCGAGGGTTTTAAGTTAACGTTATCGCGATCGCCCCAAAATTTTGCACAGGATGGGGCCGTTCCTTTTTCTTTGCGAAAGACTCTATTTCCCACGAAAAGCAAAAAAGAGGGAAACTTCAAGAAACGGAATTTCTTGACTGCCATAAATTGGAACTTATTCAGATGAGATTTAGGCATCTGTCTGTCCATTCCCGTACATGCTAAACAATCGATTAGCAATCGACCAGCACTTTTTTCTCTTGTAGCGATTTTTCTAGTCGCTTCACAAATAAAAATACAGTGGCCCGTATACAAATGATACGGCCAACCGTGCTAGAAAACTGCAAGCTCAACTTTAAGGTCAGTCGAAATCGCCACGATTAAATAAATTTTCCAAACTGACACTGGGCTGTGCCTTCGCTGATACTTTCCTGGCCCTATACATTGCAAATGTTTCTAGCGGTTTGAGTTACACTAACAAGTGGAATTCTTTAAAGTAACTTCTCCCTTTTAACGTCTTAACCAATTTGTAGTACGATTCGACCATATGAAGCGAAAGCTCTTGAAATGAGCTGTGCAATTAAGTGTAATGGAACGTTCTATGAAAGTGAATGTATGCTGCATAACAACCTCGCGACTGCTGAAGAAGATAACGACGCATTCATATTCCAATCCGAGGTTAATAGAAAGTCGATCCTGGAAACTCTAATATTACACGGTTTAAAAAAAAAGCGACTGCTTTAACATGAAGAAGGAAAATATCACAAGAAATCCGAAGTTAATTTTTATTTACTACTATAGTGCTGTGATATTAGCTAAGAGAGAGGCGAAACGAAGGATCCGCATGGTGTGGTGGTGAACGCGTTACTCTCCGGAAAGGACAATAGCGTGTTCGTTCCTCACCGCAGACACCTGCGGTACGGAGTTTTGCAAATATTTCAGCATTATAGTAGTTATATTTCGCAAAATACATTGCTGTTAAAAGGAATAGACAGTAAATAAAAAGATTAAGATTATTATTTACTGTTTACTCTTTTTAATAGCAGGGTATATTGCGAAATATAACTTCAAAGAAGCTGAGATATTTCAAAACTCCGGACTGCAGGTGTCTGCGGTGAGGAACGAACGCGCTTTCCGGGAGCTAACGCGTTCACCGCCACACCATGCAGGTCCTTTGTTTCGCCTGTCTCTCAGCTAGTTCTATCGATCAACGTCATGCATCAGCTTCATTGAACTTATATTTTGCAGGCAATAAATAATAAGGTCGTCAACCATATGCGACTATAATCAGCTGTTCTAAACTTCCTCATTGGAAGTCACGAAAAAAGCGGCTCTGAGGAAGGCGATACTGCCGAAACGTCAGCTAGTGTTGTATTGTATTGTGTTTTTCTATGGAAGTAAATGTATGCTGTTTAAAAACCTCGCGATTGCTGAACAAGAAAACGACGCATTCATATTCCAATGCCGAGGTTAAGAGAAAGTCGATCTTGGGAACTATAAATAATAAGTTCAAATTATGATTATAACTACAGCATCAGCTTAACTAGGATCGTTGCCGATTTGAACTCCTTAGATCGATCCTGTTGGCGGCTGATTGCTGATGGCGTTGACCAATAGAACTAGCTGAGAGAGAGACGAAACGAAGGGCTCGCATGGTGTTGTGGTGAACGCGTTACTCCCCGAAAGGGACAATAGCGCGCTCGTTCCCTTCGCAGACATCTGCGGTGCGGAGTTTTGCAAATATCTCAGCATCATTGAAGATTTTCGTATTATTTGTATTGAACTGGCGCTAAGTATTCCTCACCCTTTTCTTTATCATTCGACCACAACACCTTTCAAAAAGTGGTTACCGTTTATTTGTGAACGAGATTTGCCAAGAACGTCTTGCATCATGAGCTAAAAATGGAAAATTAATTGAACTGGTCACGCAATTTACATAAGAAATGCATAAGATGAGGGTGACATGATAAATGTAAATGGATAAGCTAGAGAGTTCGACTTCCACACCTTCGGTCGTTTATGCTTTCATTCCTACTTCCATTTTTGATCTCGGTGTTATTATCGTACCTCCCAACGATTTACCGCCCCATCGTGGCTGGGGAGTGTTCCTGGGTGCCGGGCTGCGATGTACAGCGGGAGGATTCGTACCCCCGACAGGGTTTTCCACACTGAAAAGGAGTCCGACGTTTCCATTAGAAAGTCTAGCTAAGAGTAAACCAATACCAGGATCTCCCACCGTCCTGGTATCGAACTAGTTGCATGGTGGCAAATCTCTTTCTGATCCACAAGGGCTACGACTACCTGTGGTGATGGCGACCTGGGGCAGACTTTGGCCAGGATGACCTCGGGATTCCAGAGAACCACGATGATTTAATCAGCAAATCTCCGAAAAGTGGAAATTGTGCTGGGGTAAGCACAATCAGTGAGGACGGGCCATTCAAATAAGTATCAAGTTATTATCGTATCTGAATCCACTAGTGGGAAGACCGAACGAAGAAGTCGTTACCACAAAGATACTGCTCTCAGAGCCATATCTTGGCGAAAACTTGAAAGCACTTGCAAGGTTAAGTCAGGACTACAGGAGAGATCAAATTGCCTAAGCCAAAATTGACCAGCCTTAATGCTCCGCACACTGAATGCTTCCGTGTGTGGTGTCAGGCGGTAAGACAAGCGGTGAGAGGTAACAAAATCTCGGGTTGCGTAGAATATCATTGGAGCCGAATCTAGTGAACGTATACAACATGCCGTGGATGTTACTTCTTACCGGCAAGGAGTAGCACCACGACATACTACGTCGTTCTCTAGGCTCTTCTTGGGCTAGCAAACCGCACAAAGTTCTATGTGGTGAAAAAAAGAGAAAAAAGCAAGAAGACCAACATACGGCAACTAAACCACCAGACGCTTGTCATTAGCGGAGTGAAGGTCCCGTTACGAAATATCGCTGGTGTAGGTTTGGTCCTCTGCCATTCCATTGTTCACCTCGTTGACTCGTACGAGGTCCTTTCTCTCTCGCACAGCCCTCCACCATCTTTATTCGGTGTGTCATAGGAAGATCGATAAAATAAATTGCTACTTACGGGCCGATGCAGCTGATGAATACGAATGAGATGCCCTCTATTACCACTTTTAGGAAGTCGTCCGAAATGATAATTCGTATTATAATTCTGCTGTTGGAGACTATAGCAGAGAAAAGATAGGATCACGAAGTGGATTTAGGGTCGGAAAGTTTCGATCAGAAGAAAGAAATGAGAATGGAAACGGTCTCACATGGTTCTTGTCTGTAGCATGTCTCTTCCATGAAAAGTTGTTTTTCCATGAGAAAGAAAACCACCCTGGACATTGCAATCTCCCGACGGCATGACTGGGGTGGAGATCGACCATATTGTGACATACAGATGTTGGTTTCTGCTTGGAATATCGGTAGTCCTATCATTTTTTCTGTACTGGTTCCGAACACCGCCCTTCCCCGTGAAAATTTTTATTTAGCCATAAGCTGGAAAATAGACCTTGCCATCGTCCAAGAAAACCGAAGCAAGTTGTGCATGACTGGAATTATCTCAGTAAAGACTTCTCCTTTTGTGATTGGAAAGCAAGGATGCTTATTGAAGACTACAGCTGCATATTGAAGAACTCAAATGTTGTGCTAAATTCTCCTCAGTTCCTCAAGCAAAAAGACCTGATCGCATCTCTATTATCAGAAAGTAGAAGAAACTGGCGCTTGATGCTACTACAACATACTTAGCACGAATAGTAATAAACACTAGTTGCAGAAGTTTCGCTTATATCGTTTTTCCGAGTTTGCTATCGCTCAGCTCGTTTCACTCAACTATTGCTCGTACAGGCTCCATCTTCGCCTTGAGGCTTGTGTTTCTTGACTTCCTGAATATCACCACATTGTTAATATATTGCCATTATTTCTATAATAACCTGGGCTTGAGATTGTGCGCTGTGGCAACGCCAGAAAGTCCACGATGGCAACTTCGTACAAAGTCGAGCATTCTACTTTGAACTAGTGGTTATTCCGTGCCGAGGGCTGACTCATAGACCTAAACTCTATTGATCAGTTAATGTAATGAAATGGAGGTTGATAAGAAATAAATGCCTGAGGCAATTGCAAAGGAAAGGCGCTGGTTGTGGAGCAGATAGCACGTCAGCCCTCTGAAAGGGTAATCGTAGGTTCGAAGCTCACTTGGAATTTCGAGCTTTGCTTACATCTCTGCGTTCTTCTGGTTGTGTTTCACGTAATGCCATGCCATGAGAAAATAATAGGCAGCGAAAAAAGCTAAACAAATCAAAAGACTCAACATTCTTGTTCTTTTTATTTACTGCCTATTCTTTTTGACGGCGGGACATGTTGCGAAATATAGCTTCCATAATGCTGAGATATTTGCAAAACGACGGACTACAAATGTCTGCGGTGGGGAACGAACGCACTGTTGTCCTTTCCGGAGAGTAACGCGTTCACCACTACACCATGCGGGTCCTTCGTTTTGCCTGTCTCTCAGCTAGTTCTATCGATTTCTCCCATCAGCAATCACCCGTCAGCGAGATTGATCTGGGGAGGACAAATGGGCAATGAACCCAGTTAAGCTGAGGCTATAGTTATTATCACAATCTTAACCGTTTTATTTACTGCCTACTTTTTTTGATGGCAGGGTGTGTTGCGAAATATAACTTCTATAATGCTGAGATATTTGCAAAACACCGGACGAAGAATCCGCATGGTGTGGTGGTGAACGCGTTACTCCCTGGAAAGGACAAGAGCGCGTTCGTTCCCCACCGCAGAGACCTGCGGTCCGGTCATCCGGCCCAGGAAAGGTGACCCGAGAGACCATCGTAGCTATCGTTCAACGTGCTTACGTAGTGCACTAAACAAACTCTCCACGAAAATTGTACTGTCTCGCATGTCAAAGGCACTGAATGAGGCACAACCAGTTGAGCAGTTCGGATCTCGAGAGGAATTTGCTGCATTGACCACATACAAACCATGTCAAACGTCAGGTTTTCGGGAATACTACCAGCCCTTAGCTCGGATTTTTGTCATCTATGAAAGAGCGTTTGACAGCGCAAAATGAATTCAGTCCTAATAGCACTCTTCGAATAGGGAATGGACCCGTTCTACATAGGAACTCTACTTGACTGTTATTGGTTATACACCAAGGGAATAAGTCTAATCCATCGATCTCTTACAACATTTATAGAAATAGGTGTTCGACAAAGCGCCACCCTCTCTCCAAAGCTATTTATTGTCGTACTGTACTACATAATGAAATCATTCGAATGGGACAAATAAGGCATAGATAATAAGGGAAAATTCGTACAAATAATAGCTTAAAATGGTTCGCCATCTTTTCAAAGAGTACCAATGATGCAGAGGTGGTGCTCAATGAGCTCAACAAAGAGGAAAAAAAGAACGGGCTACGCATAAATTGGAAGAGTACCCAGTCCATGAAAAACCAATGGTGCGATGGCAAGCAGGTCAAACCATGTGGTTCTCTAATTACAGAGACCACTTCGTACGTGTAGCTTAAACGTACAATGAACACAAAGAACAACATCATATAGGAAGTAGATGGAAGAAAGGAAGAAAACGTGCACATTCTGGCGTCTCAAAGATATCATCGACGAAGTAAAGCACACGACAATCCGTGCACCTTTTCGGTTCAGCTGTCCTCCAACTACTGTTTTATGCTCCAGGGTCGTGGGCTGATACTTCAACCACGTCCAGAATACTGTGCACTACTCACGAGCTCTTGAACGATGCCTTCTGAAACATAACCAACACACACAACATCTAACTGGAATGCAATGCTCAGATCATCGAAATCTACATGATCTTCGAGATCCAGGAGAACACATCTAGATAGTGAAGTGTAAATGGGCTGGCAATATAATGATAAGAACAGATAACAGATACACGAAAGAAATCGTAGAGTGGTTTCATCGAGTATGTAGGACCTGCTGGAAGGACCACAGACATTTCAAATGTACGTGTTCAAAACTATAATCAACCAGCTGCCTCCCAACGGCTTACCGCATCGTCGTAGCTGGGAGGTATTCCTGGGTGTCGGGCGGTGAAATGCAGGGGAGAATTCATTCACTGCAAGGGTCTCCGAAGCTAGAAGGAGTCCGGCGTTTTACCAGGAAGCCCATCTAAAAATAAATCAGTACCAGGTTCCACCATCGTCCCGGTACCAAACTACTCGCTTGGTGGCAAATCTTCCTCTGATCCACAAAGGTTGTGACTACCTGTGGCTGTGACGACTTGAGGCAGACTTTGGCCAAGGTGGCCAGGTTTCTTTCCTTTAAGTATGTCCGGCACCGCATTTTAGTTGGAGTTATGGCATTGCTATTTTTAGGTAGTCGCAATTGTTTCTGAAAATATCACAGTGGAATTCCATTACTGTTTGTGGTACAAACGCGTCGGGATCGGAAGGCCTTGAAGTGCTACCACGCATCGGTTAGTTCAAACAATGATGCAAATGAAACTGGCACCATTCCCGTTTAACAACAACACAAAGATCAGCAAGAGACCACCCGAGGTTTAAGCTAAAATGGAAAGTAATGTAATCCATCTCTTTTCAGGTTGTTAACTTTGCACGATTTTGCAGTACAAGCTTTATTAGGCTTCCTTTCGTTGTCTTATTTTCATCATATGTTACCCATCAATCTCATATAGGATGCTCGGCTCAACAACCACGTTGCTACTCATACTCCTAATGTGATATTGCCTCAATGGTTTCAATTTACACGGATCAGCGGATAGACGAATGAGTGCACTGTTCTTTGTAGACGAATGGTACTATCGACAACCGGATTGGCGACTAGCAGCCGGGTTGGATGCGTGGGTGGTCATCCATTGCTTCACTTAATAGTGCCTAGCAATACAAAAGCTCTATCGCACATGCGGTAGAGCTATTCAAGCCACCAAGCACCTTGCGACATATTTTGGAATTATTGCGATTATGCGCTGAAAGCGCAATGAAGAGCATATTTTGCATTCCAGTCATTCTTGCTCAGACTTCAATACCTTTTTCATCATATGTAGTCTCGCTAATAATTGAGCAAGTCTAACGAGCACTAGGAAGCTCTTTATTCATCATCCAGCTCCAGAAATGCTCGATAGAGCTCCACCTGCTCTAGGAATATGAGGAATCAGGTTTTTCATTAGTAGAGATGTTCTTTCTTAAGTGCTTTGGTGAGAGACTACCAACGTGAGAAGTAATGTGCTCTTGCGTCGTGGTGTTAGCATACTAAGGATACGCTATGGAATTTTACCAGAGAAGACGTTAGACATGATCTTAATCGCTCGGTGTGTTCGCCGAGAACTATAATTATCGCGTCGGGCCTTTCCTGCTGCTACTTATTTCTGGAACACAGTGAAGGAATTTGCTTCGTAACTGTCGTTCAGCCGAACACGATTTCTCCAGTAAACTTGATATTTGAAGTATTGAAATATGCCAGACTATCGGTCTTCCTCGACACTAAGAAGATATCAAAACTCTTGACTTTTCACACCGTTTTGCTAGAGTGAAATAAAATAACTCCACTTGTGCATTCGAAAACATCGACTGCACTTCTATTCTGATTGTGTAGCGTTGAAGACTCGAGGTGATGCACATAACTGCTTTTTTTGCTTTCTTTACTGTTACATCCATGACCTCGTGAGCTATCTAAGGCACTTCCCTACGGTGTACATTTCTCTCTGTCCAACTTTCTATGTGGTTCACCATACTGACTAGGTATGCATAACTACTGGTGCAATGGAAAATCTTCAGTTCAGTGCCATAAATGAGGAACCAGGAATAGATTAGTTTATTATGAACAACTTTTAGTTCAGCTGCACACGCCAATCAACTTTTTTAAACGAGTTGTTGAAAAGTCTGCTTCTCCTTCCAGTGGTTATCAAAATAATGTCAAGATGATTGTGTTCGACCATGTATAACTCGACGTGTCGTTAATGATGAGGAAGAACTGCTAGCTCCACTGCGTTCATTAAGGCTAAGATAGCAAAATTATGTAGGACAATCACTAAAACAACATAACTAAGAGTTCTTCTACTAGTTCACTAGGTAACTAATGTGTGAGGCTCTTTATAAGCAAAACAGAACCACGGCGCATTTGACGTTTTCTTCATATACTCTATTGAAGTCAAATGAAATTACTCCACATTCATTGCTCGTGAAAAATTGTTGAGGCAGACAAAAATTTTTATCTCTCCTAGTTTTTATAACCCTGATGCGAGATTCGTAAGTGCCAGAATTCAGAAACATTACATCATATTCATTCCGGATTTGAATAACTCAGTTCCACTTGCAGTGCTATGAAACCACAATACGGGGAAAAAGAAACCCCTGAAAGTATTGTCAGCATGAATCTTCTCAACAAAAAGAGATGAAACATTATTAGCCAATTTTGATGGAAACTTAATGACAAGTGAGTTATTTTACACTGTTCTACTAAATGTTTAACAATCCCAAGAGCTACTTCTGCTTAACATTGTTTAACAATCGCTTATTAAAACAGTCCTGGTAAAGCATGGATGAAAAGACAAAATAACTCATGACGTACATGAAAAAGTAGCTAGGAACACCACAGAGGTACAACAAAATTTGCAAGTAATCAATAAGATGAACTAATCACTGCTAGAACGAACAATAGTTGTTCATCTTCGGTCATTATAACAACAATTGGAAAAGTTCGGTTAGAAAGATCACGTATATCACTATTAGAAATTTAATCCTTCTAAAATATCACCGCTCCTTTGTTAGCTTTTTATCTAGACCTTAATAAATAGTGATAATATCAAGAATCATTTCCAATTATAACATAACATTTCCAAAGTGAGAACAAAGTCAACCAGTAAGAGTTGCGGAAATAAGGCGCAAATGGAAAATCCTATAACATGAAATAACGCTATCTGCATATCAATGAAAATAAAGCTATAATCCAGTACTTTGCCGACAACGAGGAGAAAATCGCCGGTCGAGCCTAGTTGTCGATCTGTCGACATCATCCGACCTGCCTGCTTCCCAACTCGTTAGCCGTGCATAAATAACGCTATTACCTGCTTCATATTCCTAACTTTTATTTTCATTCAACTACATTTGATGCTCTTGTTCGACGTATGCAGGTGAAACAACAACTACATCAGTATCAGCAACTTCGTGTTCTCTGACGTCATCACTGAACGACTTCGAATGTACCAGCGTTCTTGACTGAAAGTTGGCAATCTCATTCTCTACTTCAAATCATATCTTGAGTCCTTTAAAATATGATAAAAAAGAGGAAAAAACAAATCGAAATTACACAAAACCTCGCCGTCACTGGTAGACTGCTCATCTTCTTCTTCGTGGCAGAATTCGTTCTCATTTGACGTGCTCTTTGCCCAGCCACGTACTGAAAAGTAGTAGGTTTTGATACTGAAATCCTTTTAGATTTAAAATTAGTTATATTACGTGAACAACAGAAAAATTTCCAATTGAATAAACTGTGAAAGTAATCTACTACAAGTTAATAATACATACTGTGTAATTTCTAAACCACTGCCAAGATGCGCGTGTGGCGCAGTGGTTGGGGGGCCCTGCAACGCACAGATGAAATCGGTCCCCGCGCACAAGGCTAACCAAGCTTTCCATCCCTCCGGGGTCGGCAAATTGATACCAAACTTGTCTAGGAGAATAGCGGCACTGGCTCGACACATCGGTAGGTCACCGCGAGTCATTGTAAAAGCCAGATATGTATTCAATCACCTCCAAACGATTCTTAATAAAGTCGAATGCATGTCGCGTCTCTCAGGGATTGATCAACACAGAGAGCTTTATCCTGTTTTACACTTATTGGCTAGATGCATTAAGGGTAACTGCCTCAGGTGGCGGGCAGATGGCTTTGAAAAACTACTGAAATTTGTACATATTTAACTGAAAACGAACTAAAACATCTAACTTTTGGGGCATATAGCACCTATGAGTACAAGTTTTGTATGCATTGTCTCAAAAAATTTAGTGAACAATAACTAAATGAATATAGCAACAGGAAGAAAACTGTTGTTCTCATAGTTATTATTAAGAACTCAGTCAGAATTACCAATCTAATGCCAACTTCATATTGCTATATTCGCGAATAGAACTCAGTAAAAATTAGACCTTGCCGTCCAATGGATGGTCTTCGTCCGTTTGAATCCTTATCGGAACTGTTCAGTACCGATGCATGGTCAACAGTACTCTCATGAGGTAAAAGTTGCATGGCAGCGCGGAAAAAGTAGAAAGACGGATAGTGCACTAAGTTGTAACAGGAAGAGGCATACAAATCAGCGTATCTGGAAATGCCAAACAAAATTTCCTTTAGGAAGATGTTGATTCTCCTTTTGTACTAGAATAGAATTGCGCTAGACAGCTGAGTCGAGTATCCAAAGACAATCATTGAACCACTTTACATAGATAAGGACATTAAATAATGTAGCGAACATCAAGATATCCTACTCAAAAAAACTGGAAAAATACCTCTCCACCTGGGAGGCAAAGAAAGTGGTCCGTGATCCAGCGCGGAACAGTGATCCCAAAACACCATATTCCTGATCCATTTCGTGCGCAATACTCTAAAAAGACAACTTCAATTGTAATTGTAACCATCGCAGGATTCAACACATTGCATTTTCCACGAGTGGCGAGTGGTCGGTTCATAAATCGCAGAATTCACTGTTTTAATGACGAAACCCGAGTCGCAGAGTATCAAAATTCCTTCACTTCATAAACTACAGGTTAGAGAAAAATTCTTCACGACCAGTAATCAACATAACACCAATGGACGATGGTTACAAAGCAGCAAAATGAATGTACGCATTGGGAACTAAATATTTGCCAGATTGACGATCTAGCTATCAAATGATAGCGGTGGATTGTCTTAAATTGCACCGCAAACTTTTAGTGTTATCGTTGAAGCTAATCTTAGACTTTTATTTCATTACAAACGATATAGGAAGGCCAGAGGATATCAGAAAGGATCAAAATTTCTTTACGTGGAAAAATTCACAAGCGCAAGAAAGCCTACCTTCACTTTTTGAAGGATAGTGTGGATTTGAGGCTTTCTTCTCGCTGTCGCGTCAAGGTTTTTATAGATATCTGCCAAGGTGTTGTCAAGTTCATTGAGCTGCTCGAACAATGGTCGACGATCTGTCCAAACTGTCAGTTCGTGATGCAACTCTGGAACCACCAAAAATGTCCTCCAGCCACGAGATTTCTTTGACCTAAAAGGTACACCTTCACCACTGCCAAAAAATTGGAATTATTTATGGCAAACAAGGTGATAATTCTGCACAAGGCTGCTTCGTCATGACAATCATTAATTTAAATCCAGCACGCTGGAGTCAGTGATGTGCGATTCTGAAGTGAGAAACCGTTAAATGTGCAAATACTAGACCCACTATAAAAAGCTCATATTTTTACATCTTTATCTGAGTTCTTCTATTCTAATGTGTGTTTTGAAACAATGGAAATGTAGGAAAACTGCGATTTCGTTATATTCACAAAAATGGAAGAGAAACGGGAAACGGAAGGAGAAATAGGAAATCCTACCTCAGTACATCTCCAAAGATGTGATCACCAATGTAGAGCACATCTTTGCCACGAGCCTTCACGATTTTATGAAAGGCATCGCATGAGCCTGAAATTCTATAAGTCAGAACCAGATCAAAATACGAAATGTTAAAGGGTAAACGGTTAGTGAATATTATTACCTCCAGAGTACACAACACCTTCCTTCAATGGACCTGTATGAAATCCAAGTTTAACAGCACCAGTGGAAGTATCGACCTGCATTCACTGAATTCAAACTAACGAACACAATGTTCAGAATGATAAAACAAAAACAAAACAATTTTAACTTTTTGTTCACTGTCTATGTGATACAACCACAATAATGCTGAGAAATTTGCAATACTCCGGACCGCAAGTGTCTAAGGTGCGGAACGAAAGGCCCATTACCTTTTATGGAGATCATCGCGTTCACTAACGCACCATCATGCTGGGTTGGACTAGAGCGTCAGCTTAACTGGGTTCACTACCGATTTCAGCTCGCCAGATCAAGGCCGTTGACGGGTGACTGCTGATGGCACTGGTCGACAGAAAACTAGCTGAGAGACAGGCGAAACGAAGGACCTACATGGTGTGATGATGAATGCGTTACTCTCCGGAAAGAGTAATAGCTCGTTCGTTCCCCACCGCAGACAACTGCGGTTCACAGTTTTGCAAAAGAAAAGAAAACGAAACAGCTGTAGTAAACCTAGATACTTAGACAGCTCGTCCTCACTGGGTGTGCGGGCCCCAGCATATTCTCCATTTTTCGGAGTCCTGCTGGTTTAGCCATTGTGTTTCCCTAGAGTCTCGAGGTCAACCTGGCCACTCTGCCCAAAGTTGCAGCAAACTATGGAGAACAAAGCAATCCAATTAATAACGTCAATTTCCGAACGGAAAATAAAATAGCACTTAAAATCCCAAGAACTACGAAGTCACTCGGCTTAAAAAAAAACAAGTTTTTTGTACCATGTTAAAATTTGGTTTGTGTCAACAGCTAAGCATCCAACATAATAATAAAAGCGTTTCTATATTGTTATAACACAGTTAAAGTGCTCTGAAGCTGCCGAAATTTTATTTCCGATTTTTCTGTTAGAATTAATTTTAATGAGTAGGTGATTTTATTTCTCACCCAGACAGACTCTGTTTACTCCAGCGGTGCTATCAGCAATCATTATCGACTGGAATGATCTAGAGAGCACAAATTGTGGATGGCACGTGAACCCTTGGAAAGGGTAATCGCGGATTCAAACTCCAACTGAGGTTTTAAGGTTTGTTCATATCTCAGCATTGTTATGCTTATATTTCACATATTACGCTGCCGTTGAAAAAGTACAGGCAGCAGATAAAAGTCACACATTGTGACATTTCTTATTTTGTCGCAAGAACCACGTTATTTCCATTAACCATTTGTATTTCGGATGGCACACTAAATATCTGGATGAAAGATAAATCAATGAATTAAACAAGATCTCACAGATTTTCCGATAGCAATGGATTAATAAAATAATTTGTTTGTTTTCTATCTCCTTACCCTATACCCTGAAGTGGAACATTGCAGTAGGCAGCAAATAAAAAGTTAACATTATTATTTTAACTAATGCCTCTGCTTAACTGTATTCAGTGCCAATTTGTGCTTCCCAGATCAATCCCATGGACGGGCGATTGCTGATGGCACCGGTAGATAGAAGTAGCTGAAAGACAGACGAGAAGACGGACCCGCACGGTGTGGTGGTGAACGCGTTGGTCCCCGGAAAGGGTAATATCGCGTTCGTTCTCTACCACATAGACATGTAGTGCAGAGTTGCAAATAGCTCAGCATCATAATTATTGCTTTATTGTAAGTTGTGTGCTTGATTTTATAAATGCATAATTTACGATAAATGGCTAGTATCGATATGACAATAGAATCTCGATGTCCATTTTTCAAGGCAAATTTTAGTAGTCGATGTTTATATTATCGCCTGATAGTGTAGTTTGCAGTTATATCCTACTTGAATAAAAATTATCTAGTTTAAGATTATTGTGGAAGGGTGGAATGACGAAAAATGTCATTTATCATCTAATCAATCGTTGATTGGATTCAAAGATCCAATTCTCATGCCCTGGAAACCCATCATTATATCAAAAAATTGTTTTGGGATAAAATACATGATTGTTGACCACCGTTTGATATTCTAGCAGATTTTTCAAATCCAAATCCGTCAACGAATTCACCAGTGAAACGCGAATATGGCCATGATCGTTCATCTCGCCTTTTTTCATAGATTCCAAACATTAGTCTGCATAGTGAGTTGAGCCGAGAAGTCGCCACCTCACCTCACGAAATACTGTACCCTCTGCGAACCACTTTGGTTTCCGAGCGTCCACAACGGTAACGTTAAAGAACGATCGCCATTCTTTCCCAAGCATAAAAGTCATCATTTTCTGCAACAGAGAAAGAACACGGCTTTCGTTTTTATTTTCCACTAAAAATCTGGCGAGATTAATGTTAATCAGGAAATAATCACATTAGTGTAACTGTACTCGCTATTTGTCAGTAGAAATGTTTGACGTCCAGCTTCACGTAATTGTCGTAATAATAAGGCTGCTCGATCATCATACAACACGTACTTCTCCACGTTAGCAAGGATGATTTCTTTCATGTTGCTCTGCAAGATATTTTTACCTCAATCATAAAACAATCTGAAGAACGAAATCTTTTACATGATAGCCTCTCATTTCATCACATTGTGCAGTGACTACAGGAAATACGAACATGGTTTCTCAGCTAATCAGTGGTTCCTATCGCTTCTCCTTTGCTCACATTCCTTTTTTAATACGGCGCATAAAAGCTGGAAATAAACAACACACTCGGCCCTAATCTGTCGACGGATGAACACAAACTCAGGATGTCACTTCGGATTTCGGTAAACTACTACATCCGCCTTACAGTCGGAATTTCAAAAAACAAATTTCCGGACGAAATTCGTAGGAAACGAAGGTGAGTAGAGTAAAATAGGATTCCGCGAGGACAACTCGTCTTCTGTTGAAGATGAACATATAAGGAGAGAGTTGGAAACATTCCCCTCAGTCCTGTCCAGATATTAGATTATAATTAAACAGTCAAATTCTATGACGCCCATTCAATAAGACATATTGTCCTATCGCTTTCGCTAGTTTTTGAATTTACTGAAACATGAGTGTTGCACTACAAACAGACTTGCTAGTTCAAAGACTTGGCAAACAGTATCACCGTCTCGGCAAAGCTTGTGTTAGGCATTTCAATAGCTGAAATAGGTTCCTAAGCTGACAAAGGAGAACAGCAAAGAGCTAATGACCACTTTTCTAACAGTAAAAAGTATAAGACGCGGAATAGAATTACACGGGCACATCAATGGGCTTCAAACCTCATCAGCACGTTAATAAGATGAGAGATGAAGGCATCGTAGGCTAAAAAAAGCTAGCATCCATTCTAGAAAATGAGACGTCAGTGATTACCTCTTATCCACGCCTCCGACAATACCGATGTAAGATGAAGCTGACCGAAAAACATCCTAAGACACAGCAGAAAAAATAAGGCCATCATTGCTGAGCAGAGATGAAACAAAACGATACTAAGAAGGGGTCCTCATCATATTTTCATGAGTGGTGTGAACAACAAATCAGGATTGTGGAGAACCGTACGGTACCGTTCAAACTTGTTGACAAATGTAAAGAAGGAAAAAGTAATGTCGCATGACTGGAGCAGTTTGCATCAGCGAATTCAGCCATTCAGTGAATTCAGTAAATCAGCTACTGACAAGAAGATGCCGTGAATTCATCGTAAAATCTAAAAAGCGGAAAATTCACATGATATCTAAGCAATAAAAAAACTTTCTTGGTGTTGAAGGCGCCAAATTGTCCAAACCATGACATTATTCAACAATGACGAGAAAAAGCCCTATTTGGTGTTCAAATGCAGGGTGACTTCTTCACCTACGGTTTCAGAACGACTTCATAATGTTGAAGACTTGACTATAATATAGGAGTGTAAACGAGTGTAAACCAGCAACAGCTATCATCGAAACTGAAGGAATCTGATGGAAAAAATAGCGATTACGGACCATGACCACGCTGAACTTAAAATTTCCATCAAAGGAGTCAATGAAGAGAGACGTCGTATACACAAGAGACCATGGCTAAGGTAACAAGTGTTCCTCCTAGTGCCACATATTCCAGCGGTTCTTTAATCAATAATGAGTTCCTCGGGCATTTAGGGCGTTCGATAGCCTAAAGAAAGAAAAAACGTGGATAGGTGAACAATTATTTCTCGAATAACTCCATATAATTTCCGTTGGTGGCGCGCATTCTGTTAGACTTTACGTAACCTGGAAATCCTAAACACGAGATTCGACGAGTGATCTGTTAGGCAAGTTGAAGCTCGACCACGGTCACAAATCATGGTAAAAACAGATAGAATTTCAGTCGTTAAATCAAGCATGAAAAACACTGTAAAAAGGCATAAAACATGAAGTCCCATTGCACTGTCTCATTTGTGATCAAAACGAGCCCATAAAATTCAGTCACTGAGATACCAATTAAAAATTCATCGTGATGATAAGAGGAAGGATGAACTCGAGAGCTGCACGGGAATGTGGATGCAAATCAGCTGCTATGAACCATGATGGCCAACGTCATATTTTCAGATATTCATATAAACTAACAAAACTCAGTTTCATTTTCTATTTTAAGGAATCCGGTCCTTTGATAGTGTCTCAATTACCAATTATATAACGATAACAATACCTCTAAGTGCACCCAGTCGATGGCACTACGGCAATCATGAAAAATTGACTTGTATGACATTAGGACATCACCACCTCGCAGACCAGTTTTGTCCTCTAGCCTAAAACGTACTGGTCATCCATTCACTTGCAGATGTATTCACTCTTCAATCAATCAACAGTAACAGGAAAAAAACTTAGTTTTCTTTTGATTTGATGGGGATTCTCTGACAACTTTGCGACAATTATTTGGATCCAAATGATGCGATCTTTTCTAAGACCATTACCGATATCATAAAAGAAAGTTATTTTGAGTGCTTATGGCGCTATACCCTCCCAACGGCTCACTGCGGCGTCATTGTGGATAGGTTCCTGCGTGTCGGACTGCGATGTAGAGCGTGGTGATTCATCCGCAGCAGGGTCTCCCAAGCTGAGAAGGAGTCAGGCGTTTCCATCAGTAAGCCTAGCTAAGAGTAAACCAATACTAGGATTGACCACCGTCCTGGCATCAAATTAATCGCATGGTGGCAAATCTCCCTCTGATCCACAAGGGCGACGACTGAGGGCACACTTTGGGCAGACTGACCTCGGGACTCTAGGGAAACATAATGGCTAAACCTGCAAAACTCCGAAAAATGGGAATTATGCTGGCAACCACACAACGAGCGAGGATGGGCCGTCCAAGTATCCAAATAATTAAGTATGGCGCCATATTTCACAGTTCCTGTGCATGTCTGTCTCGTCTGCCGTGTGTCTGCTTTTTATAAGCATCTTATCGCTCTTATCGATACACCTGACTGTCGATAATGATTACGAAAATGTGCTTGCGAAAAAATTCCTCTCAAAGGAACGAGTTAACAAGAAAATTCTTTGACGTTATCATTGTCATCGTAAGAGAGCAAAAAACCATAATGACCATCGAAACGACTAATATGAGTTCAATGAAAGATAGCTCGCCGGCACCGAGAAAGTTCATTTTCTACAAAGCAGAATGAAATTCATTTTGAAGTGACGTTCAGTAAACCAAGTTGAATCCTTGCGCAGATGTTTGGAAAACCGTTCTTATTAAAACTCGCTTTGTGAAAACTTCGAAAATATTTTGACCGAATATTGCACAAGTGAGCTGAATTCGTATAAATTCGAATATTTAGAAAAAGACTACCACATTGTTTTGTGGTAACCATTACTTCAAGCAAGATGAAAAACGCAAAGCTACAAAGATAGCCATTCCAATTTAGGCCCTTGGAAAGCTCTAGCACGACTGCTTCAAAAGACCATTAAATCACTAATTAAACGGAAAGCATGCTACGATCTGAATGATTTTTCGTTGGAACGGGGTACTCAAGTATAAAAATATGCATCCTAAGTTTAAGTTTTTAGTTTAAGTTTAGTAGCAAGATTGCAATTTGTCACTGCACTTGAAAGAAGAATTACAACGAAGGCGCAAATATGTGATACTTTGCATACATCCACGAATCATAGCATGGAAATATTTTATCTGTTGTGACAAATTCCATCTACAGACACGTCCATTTATTACTGTACTGGTGGATCGAAAAAAGAAAAACGCACGGCGTATAATCCAGGTGGGTATCGAAAAAGTCGATAAGGTATGCAAGCAGGTGGGTCTCCGGCAAATTGAACAGCGTATTGAGTACGAACACACGAGACTCAGACAACTGTAGGTATCTGTTCGGATATATTTCTTCAATTTCTGCCCTAAACTAAATTATTCTTATAGTAAGATCAACTTTTGTATGACTTCAATATAGTAAACTGCTGACGCTTTCAGAAATTTAAACCCGTGCATGCCAACCAAGATATTGCCAAATCCATCAACTTTTAGAAGATTTCCATAGGAATAATCGAACCATAGTCCTGTAAAAAGCATTTACTGCATTTAATGGAGAATTATACTGTACTCACATACCTCGAACTGGAAATATGGGGTCATATTTGAATTTACGAATTCCTTCTGGATATCCTATGTCGATTAGTCGTTGTACGGCCAAGTCAAATGCTAAGATTTCGAGATCTGGAGACTTATACTCTGAAATATAACACATTCTATTAGATGCGCTTTTATATAAAGGTATAAAGACTATAGTTAAGCGTTGACAAAAAGAAACCACATACGTGGCCCAAGATGCAAGCGAATTCGAAAGATGGACACCCTACATTTACCTTGCTATAGTGAATTATTCCTCCCGTAAACATATACTCATATTCGTGTACACATGTACAGGGGTATCGAATGGTATGCTGCAGTGATCCAGAAGTATATAAAGGCAGATTGGAATCATTTCCAACAAATAAGCGTCCCGTGCATTTCTGGGGAACCGGATAATTCGCCTGTGATTATACCAATCTCCAACAAAGATCTACCTCGCCGATTTAACGGTCGTTACGCCCTATAAAAACACGAAACTTCACAGAAAAAGTGTGATGATTTTCGTGTCCCTGGTGTGATCAGAGCAGGTAAGTCACGCGACATATCTAAATGGTGACACTATCCGTCATCGAGTAAATTTATGCATAGAGCTACTGTGGATGGAATTGATGGCTGACGGTGATCCATTCTGACACTAATTTCCTTTGACGCCTGGTTTTACGTAGACCTGAACACACCGCATCATCTTCTAATGGTGGAAACAAAAGAAAACCTGGACCACTGTGCACTCATGGAAAGTGTTCGATACAATGGTAAGTCATCCGACTCGACTGGAAGACACTGTGTTGTTAAATTCTCGATGAATAATTAATGAAACATATAAAAAATTAAACATATGAAAAAGGCAAGAACTCACGAACGAGTGTATAGTCCATGTCGAAACCAAAGAAGTTAATCTTCTCCATACGAAGCGAACGGTTCACAAAGACCCTGAAAGACGCTGTATCGTCAAATTTTCAATAAACAATTAGTGACATTGCTGAAAACCCAAAATAACTAGGACTGATGGTGAGTAGTTAACACTCTTGACACTTTCGTGTTTTCTAAAGTTTGCAATTGCAAGGGGTCAAGTTATTTCCCAAGCAAATATGGTGTTCAAATAAAACACAACATAGGTAAAATAGTATGAATGAAAACTGAAACCTTTGTTCAGGAGCCCGTTTGTGAGGAATAGTGTCAGGGACCATGATATGATGCAAGCGAGATATCAAGAAACAATTTCAGGAAGAGTAGAAGTAAAATAAGAGCACAGGAAGCAACAACGAACTGCAACTACCACCCGCAACCACGGACAGACCGCCTACCAATAGTGCGATAAAAAGCGACACATTTCATCACCTCTCGCAGCTCATTCTACAATACTTTAGTGCTTTTCAAATACATTTTCCTCCTTTGCTTAAACATACTGCGATATCAGGATGGCGTTGATAATTAAGGAAAGAGAACTCTAAAACCGACACCGAATAGTCAGCTGAGTTCATCAAGTGCTCATTTACAAAAACAAAAAAGGTTTTCCCCACATCTCACTAGCAGAATTCATTAACGCTCGATAGTCTTCTTTGTATAGCTACAGTGTCTCTCTACCCAAAATTCTTCCAAAAAATGAACTCTTCTGCTGTTCACCTATATAATGAAGATGTACTTCTACAGCTAACGCTAAAAGGCAAACATACAGAGCCTCTCATAAACCATTATTATAAAACAAAACTCGATATGAGCATCCCTTGTTTGAACATTCAACGCATGTCGATGTCGATGATCGCTGCTGTTATGTGTTCACTTGAATGGAATTCCTCAACGACAACCATTTCCAAGTGATTGCTGTTGAAATAACGCAATTAGTGGGCAAAAGTATAATTTCATGACCCTGATTTTATCTATGACCGAGCACTATTTGCTCAGCACAATATCACCTCTAGTAGAAGTGCATGAGCAAACTTTGACACGTATCCGAATAACATCACACCCGAAATGAAACCCTCGAATCTTCCTAGACGACAAGTGTTCACTTACGAGTCCTATAATGTAACTTCAATCCGAGTTCTTCTTGTTAGAAAAGTATGCAGATAAGTTCAAAGTAATTAGCAGATATTAAATATTAAATTAATGATCATAACAAACCAACCTTTGTGGAAAACTAAGTACACCATGTAGAACATGACAGTTTTTGTCAACATTTATGACTAGGAATCTTTAACAGCAGGTCTGTTTGGTAATACGACTCTTTGTACAGAGCAAAATATCATAATAAAACTATTTGATGTTCGTGTTAATGATATGATAAGCGTGAGTCGATCGAAACCGCTCAGTATTCATCGATGCGGGTGTTCACCGTCAAGGGTTCATTCACGGATTGTGGGATAACCACTAAGAGTGCTTCAGAAAAAAAAAATCGAAAATTCAGCAAGAGGAAAGAACTACTGATGAAATGAAGGAATAATGCGAGTGTTCATGAATGAAAACCTTGACACGAAATATTCTGAGCATCACGTGTGAGAAGTTCCGTTGACCTCATCCAATCTTTCTTTCGCATTAGAAAATTGTATTTTAAATACTTTTAATTTCAAATAGTCGATAAAATGGCTTAGAGATTTTTAAGCTAAAGAGCGTAAAATCAACCGACGTTGCTTGTGTCGAACTTTTTGGTACAAAATTCCTTAAAGATTAAAAATGAAAAAATGTAGATAAGGAGGCGGTTTTGCACTTTTTTAGAAACCGATATATGGCGGCGGAATATGTGTTTGCATTCCTACGACAGTTTGATTGTTACAACTATGAACAATCGCCTTCAAACATTTCCACCTAAAAAAACTTAAGCATACTGAACAGCCAAAAAGTTTTCTATCTCATCGAAAAATTTCATTTCTTTCGAATACTAAAAGCACGATATTACTTGATACTTGATACTTGAATGACTCGTCCTCACTGGTTGTGCGGCCCCCATCATAATTTCCACTTTCGGATATTTGCTAGTTAAGCCATCGTGGTTCCCTGGAATTCCGAGGTCAGCCTGACCAAAGTCTGGCCCACGTTTTCACCACCACAGGCAGTCGCAGCCCTTGTGAATCAGAGGAAGATTTCCCACCATGCGACTTTGATACCAGGACGGTAGTGGATCTTAGTATTGGTTTACTTTTAGCTAGGCTTCCTGTTGGAAACGCCGGACTCCTTCTCAGCTTCGGAAACCCTGCCAGGGGATGAATCTTCCGCTGTAGATCGCAGTCCGACATCAGGGAACACCTGCCAGCCACGATGAGGTGGCGGTAAACCGTTTGGAGGAATGAAAAGATTATGTGACGAAATTCATGGAATGAAGTTACTTAGCTCCAAAAATTTTTTCCATTTCATGTTCTTCTTTCTTTAAAAGAATAGCTTTCTTACATTACTTGTGACGAATACTTTAAAATACACTTCTATATGAAACCGTACATTTTTTTATTAGAAGACGTGAAATTAAAGATGAAAGAAAAATAGCAATCTTAAAGAACTTCATTACACTAGTGAAAAAAAAGAAAAGGAGGACAACATCAGTAAAATATTCGCCAGTTGATTAGCTGTTAGGAAAAGCTCAAGAGATCTCGGCGAACTGATGTTGTACAAGAATCGTAGTGCTTTGAAGCGAACTCTAAGCTATGGTGTTCCGCTTTCAGATGACTTAAATCGCGATCATATTTACAACAACCTATTGAACGTTCTTTCAAGAAGTCCACTGAAGTTGAGCGAGAGATCAAAGACGCTTTTGAAGAATTTTCTTCAGTTAACTCTAGCTCTATTTAAATAAATAAGAAATATCCCTCGTCACAAGTAGAAGATAAATTACTCTCAAGCAGTATTAGTTCACGCCGTCATGTCGTACTATCAAATATATCTGTTAGAGATGGTGTTTTCAAAAATTCAAACATTTGATGTTTTTCATAAATAACAGTAAGACTTTTCGAATTCACATCAGCTAAGTCCTTTGGGAATGTAAAAAGCTTCTACAACACTACCACTGTAACACATCTGTCATGCTCTTTTACCAAGTTGCTGAGTGATTTATTTCAGTCATGACTGAATCAGCTGACTAATAGCAATAAGTTACAAATCTCACCTCTTAGCCGGATCACGTTTATATATGCGTATATCCTTTGAACTTGCCATATCCTGAAAATTAAGCCGTATTTTACAAAAAACGTTGACATTTCCGTCTTCCTCACAAAATTCACAGAAACGGGCGTGAATTAAGAGAGAATTCAAGCTTGCAATTCAAATCCGAACAATATTCTTCTGAAATAAGGCTGTGGAACTAGAAAATAAAAAAGAACCACTGGGTGGACGCAAATAGGATGACAACACACATTAGCGAAGGATGAACGGATAAAGCCTTCGGCATTGATCAATCCCTCGGTGATGCGCTATGCATTCAACTGCACTCATATCATCATTTAAATGACTGTATTCATATTTCGGTTATACGATGACGTTCAAGGAGCCACCAGTTTTTCAAGTCATTGTTTTTATCATCCAAGACAACTCTCATACTAATGTGCTATATCAACAATGATGGAAGGGTTGCTGAGTCCAGGCGCGGAAGCGAAATAAAGCACGTTTGTACTGTAGGGTACCATTTTAACACTCCTATTTAGCCATTTTACTTTCAATGATGTGACATTTAAAATTTGCACTGTGTTTGCCTACGGCAATAATGTCAAGCGGCTCGTGAAATGAAAAAATAGGAAACAAATAGTATTAATGGAGGCAATCAAGCCTAAAAAGAATTTGGTAAAAGGACCAGAAGATTTTCCACCACTTTCTTTCTTTGGTGAAAGCATTTAGAAAACACGATAATATCAAATTTCAGCATAAATCGGAAAAATTCAATTCAAAATGAAAAATACGAAAATCCAGATATGGAGTAGTTTCGGAGAACAAATCTTAACAATTTTCTAATAGAGAAGAAAATCTTCCTCAGCATCTCGCAAATAAACTGGGTAAGAATTTTAAATGACTAAGCGGTACGAAAGCAAATCCTGCAGCAACCAACGTTCCAAAAAAAATCATCATCAGAACATCGAAGAATTTCATAATCAAACATTGTAAAGAATTACCGGTTCTCATTCTGAATGACATCATAAACCTTGTGAAGTAAGAAATTTCATTCTTCTAGTTAAAAAAATTCTAATTGCTTACAACCACAATGATGCTGAAATATAAGCAAAATTGGAGATGGAGGAACAGCTTCGAACCGGCGATTACCATCTCCTGGGGTTCACGTGCTATCCACTGCACCACCGAAGACTATCCATGGGTTTCCACTCAGCCAGTTTTTTACCCTAACCGTGTCACCAGCAATCGTCCGTCAACGGGAATGGTCTAGCACAAATCGACATTGAACAGAGTTAAGCTGAAGCTGCAGTCAAAATCACAACATTTCACTTTTATTTACTCTTTATAACTTATCCATAGCAAGGTGTTATGTTAAATACAACAACAATGATGGTGAGATATGAACAGAACTCGAAACTCAGATAAATCCCGTAGATGGATGATTGCTGATAGCACCTTTAGGGTAAAAAACAGGCTGAGAGAAAGGCAAGGCCTCTGGTGGTGCAGTGCGTAACAGGTGAACCCCGGAAAGGGTAATCGCGCGTTCGAAGCTCACCTGGGTTCCGAGCCTTGTTCACGTCTCAGCATCACTCTAGTTGTATTTCACATCATACCCTTAAAGAAATATAAAATAGAGAGTAAATAAAAGCTAAACATTGTGATCTAGTGACCTAGCTATTTTTCGACTGTTCGACAGATAATTCGATAATTTTTATTTCTGGACTTATTACTACTAAGGTTTGAAAGTGTAAGAAGAAATCTAACCGAACCATAACCACCGAAATATTCCATTTCTCGTTGGACAATAGATGCCATAGGAATCGAAAGTGACTTTTTTTGCTCATTGAGCAATTATTTATGAATTTCTCGTTATATAGGACGTGTGGCTTTCATGTGGCTCCTTCACCATTCACAAGAAAATGACTGGTAAATCCAAGATTAAAAGAAAACTGAGAAAAAGAAGGAAAAACTTGAAAACTTGTCACCACTCCCGTTTCAGAGCTTAAAAACGAGAACAGTAAATATCTTTGTAGGCGTCTCGCTCATAATCCACAAAGAGGCAATTCGGAAATGAGTAATTATTTGCGCTTTGGCCATAATCCAGAATATTTTGAATGATCTCTTGATTAATAGTGAACAGATGGTCCATCAACAAGGAGTCATCATGGAATATGTTCCGTTTCATCGAAAACTTCATGTCTGTGCCGAAGGAACATCGTTGGGCAAACGCGCTACTTAGCGCGCATCGTCATCAGTGAATTACTCTCCGACGATAACTTGACAGATAGCTGATTCTCACTTAATAGAAAATATGAATACGAGGAGGAGCCTTGGCAAAAGATTCATAGCAACGGAAAGGTGAAAATACCAGGAAGCATGAGAGCAAAAAGTAACATAAAAAGCCCTTCTTTTTTTACTTAAATAGATCCCGTTAACGCGTAATTGCTGATAGCACCTACAGGTTAAAACACGGTTGAGAGAATGGAGAAATGAAGGAGCAGCGCGATGTGGTGATGAACGCGTTAGCCTACGGTGAAGGTAATAGTAAGTTCGGTCAACACCGCAGACACCTGCGGTCCGGACTTTTGCAAATATCTCAGTATCATTGTGGTTATATTTCACACTACACTATCCCACGAAAAACAATACGCAGCAAAAAAAGGTAACCTCATAAAAAGTACTGTTCAGGTAAATACAGTCGTATTCCGTACTCATCACTTCAGAAGATAAACTTTCTGATCCTTCTTGCCGAAAGACCTCTTTTATCCTTTCGGAAACTTCTGTACCATACTTGAATGTCTCTAACGGAAATTAACGAGTCTGGATTTTTGCAGCACCAACACAAAACACAAGAGGCGGATAGCACAGTGGTAGTGATGCCGATCATTTTGAGCACGGTGCTGGTTCCATTCCGCTCCGGGCTCATCAATCCTCTCGTTCCTCCGGGATGAGAAATTTCTACAGGACTTGTCCGGGAAAAAAGTCACCCTGCAATCCAATTGGAAACTCTCTGCTCTGGTTATTCCAGGACTCTAGTGAGAATCGACTAGACCAGCATTCTACGACAATCAAGATGAAATGAGGGTCCCCAAGCAGCAACTGAGGCCACGCGTTAGAGTTGGAAGACCTCAGTGTATGATGTATGCAAGGAAGCGAATCGAATATGAGTGCTTGGATCTTCACAGTGGATGTGAAGACAGGTTATACAAAATAAAAAAAAGTACAAACCACATTGAGCGAGTAGTTCAGCTGTAGAGAAGATGTTTAAGGCTCCGGGTAGACCGGGTGTCGCGATAACCTGTCCTCCTATCCCTGCAAGGTTGACAAATTGATAGATTCGTTTGGGAACAGATCCTTCCGATCCATAAGAAGCAGGATTGCTATAAAAGTTATAGGAATGCCCTTGCACGGCTATCCTAGGATTTTATGCAGAATGAATTCACATTCAACGTCAATTATAAACAAGACAAAAAACCTCCGTGCAACAGCCAACGCAAACGAAAACCTCGGGACGTCCGTGGAACATGGGTGCGAGAAAGAGTATTAAATGCAAGAAGAGCTGAGATGCGCACAAAATGTGGCCTCGAGGTCCTCTAGAAAAAGAAAAAAACAAATCACAAGTTGGGTATAGGAAGGTTGAATTCTCATCCTTCGTCGAACGAAGGCGACATCATTTTCGCTCTTAGTTGCATATTACAATACCTTCGAAAGAACCTTAAAATGGGTGGTATAAAGTGAAAAATAATGCTCAACCAGACAGACAACTGTTATTGCCTTCAAAGTTAGCGGTAGATCTATTTTTCTAGTGAGCATTCGTAACCTTTGAAAATCACTGTCTGGAGCATGTTAAGCTGAGGGTAATCCCCAAATATTTATTCGATCACTCTGCGTTGAACCAAAAACCCATTTTCGCTAAAAGACATGAAAAAACAACGAGGTGGTCGAAGAATCTGAGACTATTATATATTATTGTAATAAAAGCAAAAGATAGTGCTTATTTAAGCGCTATATAGAAGGTTTATAATATAAAACAATGGCCCGCTTCAATTATTATTTATGGAGAGCATATGAAAGCAGGTAACTAATTCAAGGAAAAATTCAGGGTGAAAAATCACCGTGGAAATTCTATGGCTGTATACATAATGTACATACCTTATTCTAAAAAATACTTATATTGGGCCTGCTCCCACTATTAAGTCTATGCTATTTTGCAGTAAATACCAGGCCAACAAAACTGTCCAAATTTTGTGTGTAATTTTACATTTTGTTGACGAGCAGACACGAAGTTGTTAGAACAATGTTTGACCGACAGTTGCTTACGTTTCGGCGGCTTCGCCATCCTCACGCTAGAAAGGTCAAACTGATACGCAGTCTGCTCAGACAAGTAATTCTATAACTAAATAAGGTAAAAGTCAAGGTCTACTAGTTAGTTCAATGAAATATTAAATACACCGATGCAGCAAAAAATGTCTTAGTTCTGTTCAGATCGACTTCTCATGAATTACCATATGAGACCTTTACGGTTGCTGCAGAGTGAACCTCAAAGCTGGATAATTAGCGCTTATATAAATTTCACAACACCAACAAGATAACGAAGACAACAGTGTGCAACGAGAATGTGAGGATTAAACAGCGAATTTAATGCATCGATAGCGCAGAGCTGTGACTGCCTATGACAGAGAGATGAGCGGGAAGGATCAGGATGAGGAAATCAGATCATCAATTGATGGCGATTTCTGAACCTCGACTGAAGGCAAATGTTCTTCCAGCAAATTAGACCATTCCTAGCGAGTGTTTTTACGGTTGTGCAAGTGTTGACATTCAAAGACATTGCAAGCACTTTCAAGCCAAGCGCGAGCAATATGCAAATGCCACAGCGAGGATATGATGGTATTAACAGGTAGGTAAGGTCTCTATAGTCCGTACCTATTCATGAATCGCAGAGTGGTTACTTTGTACAAAGAGTAAATAAATGCATAATTATCTGCAAATAGCGTCAGATATGTAGTAGTAGGTGGTAGAGACGAACACAGATAAATATAGAGAATACACTTTATGAAATTAGAGAGTACTCTTGTGCCTCAATTTCAATCGCATTGGAAACTAATTCCCAGATAGGAACGCAGGAAAGAGTAACTTGTAAAGAAGCGCAAATCTGCATAATATCTTAAGCTCTTTTTTTACCTTATACAGGCAAACTGCTTACTCATGTGAACTCTATGGTGTTGGTCTCCATTAATATGTGGAAGGCCTATGTAAAATAGTGAATGTTTCAACAACCTATTTCCCTATGCGTTAAGAAATTAGGTTCCGAGTTTCTTCTGTTGGTGTTATAAAAGCATTTGGCTGAATAGAATTCATACTAATTTGACAAGTGGTACCGACGAAACGCTAGCAACCGTCGAATAAACATTATTTCAGCAATCTCGTGTCTGCTCATCAAGAAATCAAATTGCTGATAAATGTCGAGGATAATAGAAAACCATTCCTGGGAATTACTTCGGATGGAATAATTACTGAAATAACACTAAACAAAATCGAATCAATTTCCCACTAACTGCTAAATGTTTAGAAAAAAGATTTCTCAAAGAAAGATGTCGAAGCAGGAACATCAATTTTGGTAATGTTGGAAAAAAAAAATAACGACGCCACGACAGGGTTTATCGCTCTCAACAAATGCCATATCTGGAAGTTATACAAGGAAAACAAGAAAAAAGAGGGATCGAAAAGAAGTGAAAACTGTGTCATGTTATGTGAGAACTGTGAAAATTTCTTGTTGTAGATACAAACATTGCATGTGTTCATGATTTCAACTCGATGATGCCAAAAATAAACAGCTCTCGAAAATGTAACATTAGAAATTCTTTACAAGAACGATCCGTTCAGCAGCTGATCACTCGCACTTAAGGTTGGAACATGATGTCAGTTAGTCTTTAATGGATGAAAACTCATAGACGCACACAGCCTTCAGCTTCTAGTCTCTAGAAGAATATGAACGAGTTCGAACGCTGCCGACCACTGACCATTAGTTGTGTGGTTTTTATAACCCAGAGGTGAAACAGAAATTTTTCTGAACTGAAATATAACTGTATTTTCGCATTTTTTGCCTAAAAACTTTAACTTTCGCAAGAGCGAGACATGGATAGAAAAAGAAAACGATACAGAGGTATGATATAGTAAACCCCCATAGCGAGCGTCACAATAAAACTATGACAGACTTCACAAATGAAAATGCGTCATTTTTTTGCACTCTTCTACCACATTTTCTCAGGAAATCTTTGAATGAAAGAGAGCAGTGATAGCTCATCAGTAGTGATCCGGAAGTCCCCAAGACTAACTTTCTTTTAACCTCGATATTGATTGATAATTCGATGTTTTCCTTCAATAAGCAGACATGAGGTTGTTATAACAAGTGTGTTATATATAACAACCTCGTGCCTGCTTGTTGAAGAAAAACATTGGGTCCGGAAGTTATTGAACTAGATGAATATCTATTTGTGCTTAGACTCCTTCAAATCCACATGATCTGAGTGACATTAAGCCCTCTTAAGAAAACAGCTTTTGCGGAGACATAGAAGACACTTTAACATATCACATTAAAGCTTAGGCTTCTGGAGCCTTGGTGTCTTCTAAACGCGCTTTCAGCAACAGCTTGAACATTAACGATTTTTCGGAAAACCAGCTGTCGAATTACTTAAAAAATGGCTGGAGAAAAGTATATCTAGTATAGTGGGACGCACAAAGTTTTGTAGCCTAATTCTTTGAACTTTATCGCATCTAGTGAACATCATGGGGAAGAATGTAGTGTAGCGAGTAATGATCTCCGTTCATCACGCGGAGGAACCAACCTATCTATGCACTGGCTCAACCTCGCGCTGGGCTCACCAAACCCTTCATCACTCCGGAGTCGTGAAACTGTTACCAGACTTATCTGAGATAAGCACACCGTGCAAAAACGCCGCAGCACAGTTTATCAAAGGATTCTAGGTAGAATCAACTCGACCTGCATTCGACGACATACATGGCAAAGAAAGAAAATTCCTCAAATAGCAACCAAACCCGCATGCAAAAAAACTCGAGAACATTCGTGGATGACGGATGAGAGAAAGCGAGTCGAATGAAGGAATTGCTTGTACCCGCACAACATGTGGTGTCGGGTTGTATGAAGTAAAAAAGAAAAAAAAGAGGGTGAAATGAGAACAAAAACATCATCTTGACATTGTAGAGCAAAATATGCGCCTTGAAGTGGCACATAATATGAACGCAAGGACATAGAGGCCTTTTCTGAAAACAAAGTGGAAACGTTTGAGAAGAGGAAAACGAGAAAATATGCACTTTCGCAAGAGCCCCATTCAACATCAAATGTTGGTGTTTTCTCCGTGGTTCAACTTTCCAGTCACTAATTGATTATGTTTCTTCATTATTCAAAATATGCTGAAATTTGAAAAAAAGTTCATGAGCTTAACCTACTAATACATTCAAGCAAAACGTGGTGGAAAACGGTGAATCCTCGTCGTATTTGTCAAATTCGTAAAGAATAGCAAACCAGTCATACAACCGCCCGAAATAATTATCGATTTCTGCAGAGGACTCAACAGAAGTAACGCAAGTGGTACTTTGAAAGAACAGGGCCAGATACGGTTTCAACAATAAAACTCTTCAGGAACCGAATTACACCCATGGTTGAGTGAGCAGAAGACAAACACTGACGAGGCTTGCTCACATTCGAATTCACTTTCAACTGAACCGACCACTGCGATTCCGGCTACAGCCGAGAGAAGCAGCGTAGGCAATGTAGTTAGCACTCGCCAGCACTACGCACAATGTTTTTCATGAGCTTCATGGTGAGGCAACAACGGTCAGTAAATTGCCATGAAACACTGGAAGCAGCTGTGGATTTAAAGAACCGTCTAGCTCGGTTCGTACACATCGGTATACACCAACCAGTATGAGAACACTAGGACTTCATTGCCTAACACGGGTTGGTGGTACTCAGTGAGAGAGAGGTGACAAGCGAGTAATTGTGTGCATTCCGATGCTGTTTCATGCGACTGCGCATCTCGCTGCAGTGCACAGCTGACCTTGACCTCGGCGAATTGCAACGCTCATGTTGTCATTGAGAACTAGCGGAACACAACCGAATTATGCACAAGCCTTCCACTAACATAAAGTCATAACTGTCTGCAGTACGCAGTTGCCATGAGAGTACTTTTAGTGCATGGTTATTAGAATTCAATATTTGTTTAGTTCTTCTTTGTCGATTTATACTGAAAACGGTGTCATCCTGTACCTCGGATGGGAACTCTATTGGGATACGTTGTAAAAATTCCACACCCTCGTCTGAAAAATGAGTGAAATAAGATACTCTCTGTGCGCTGCATTTTTTCCTATCAACACAATACAAGCTGGTTTATTCTTAAAAATGTTGTTTGGCAGTTACTGTACTCGTTCACTGAGGAAGACATCAAGCGAAATAGTTTGAGGAGTAGGAATTTATTAAAAAGCATCCAAGGAAGCTTTCCTAGAATTAAGCAGCTTAAACAATCGACCACGTTTGAATGAAATGAGATGAAATAGTCAGCTCAAAAGACAACGAAACCCTAAATTGTATTCTAACCAGTTTTCTTTTACAAGTTAAACAAAGACCTTCTCGGCGAAGAAGCTGGGAAACGCTGGAGAAAAAGACGATTCGAACGTTATGATTAATATCTCAGTCATAAAAAGTTAGAGGATCAAGTGAAGTGCTCGAAATTTTACAACAAATGTCGCTTTTGATCACAACCAGAGAAAAACATTTCTGTAGAGTAATTTGAGCGGCTTGTTTTAAGTAAATACACCACACTAAAGTAGGGTCATACTGCAAATAAGTCGGTTTCCATTTTCTGCTGTATATTTGTATCGAAAAACCACCATATTTAAAATGGCTTTCATATCACCGTAAGCAACGAGAACACCTGATTCTAGAGAATGAACAAAGGTTTCACTGGTGTGAATTTACTTAATCCAGAGCTTAACAGGTAGTATGAAACTATGGTATTAAAATATCTTACCTTTGTACATGCTTAGATGAGCCGTCTTTAGATGTCGAGTGTATGCCAGCACTTATTCCATACGTTCCGTTGTCCTGCACTCGACATTCACCCAGGTAGTGGCGCAAGCATGTGGAGTCAGTTTCGATCGCCAGTCGTGATTTCCTTTAGGAACACGAGACAGCCCTTCGAGGGCTTGCTCTGATCGCTGCTATAGACAGTTGTCAGTGACTGCGGATCGGAGGGCAGTTTGTTGCCTTGAAACTCGGATTCCTCCGGAACAACATGGATTCCATTGACGGCAGCGAATTCTGCGATTAATCGACCAACCGCATGAAAACGTTGTGACAAGCGGAATCAGTTCAACACAACAGTTTTCGTAAATATTACGATCAGACAGAAGACTGACCATACAAACTGTTGATATTAATACCGATGAAATCTAACAATTGTTCAAATAATCCAACAGAGATTTCGAAATTCTGAACACATCTTTGTATTACCATAGAGAAAGATAAACCAGCATTCCTTGTCCTTCGTACTTGCAAGCTATTTCGCAGTGGATGTGAAGGAAAAAGAACAAAGGAAAAAAAAGTTCGCTCCATTTGAACACACACCACTCTACGAAGTTGATTTTATAACTGGATTGAAAAAGTTAAAGTCGGCACATTGTTTGAGCTACAATAGCGATGTAAGCAGGCCCGAAAATACTAGCCTACGATTCTGTGGAATACTCAGGCATTCTGAGGTTTCATTACAGTAAACGGCAAACCTCCCAAGAGTTTACCGCCTCAACGTAGCTGGGAGGTGTTTCTGGTTGTCGGGCTGCGATGTACAGCGGGGATTCGTTCCCCCAGCAGGGTCTCCAAGCTGAGAAGGAGTCCGGCATTTCCATCAGAAAGTCTAGCGAAGAGTAAACCAATACCAGGATCCAATGTTTTTCATCAATAAGCAGACACGAGGTTGTTAATATAGAATTTATTAGAACACAATTGCTGACGTTTCGGCGGTTTCGCCTTCTTCAGAGCCGTTTATTTGTTGTAAGTATTTAAGTTAGTTGGTGGATAGCCGCCGCACAGAGTAATACATGGTCGATAACTGACAGTAACTGACTGAACTGACATAACTGAACTGACAGTTATCGACCATGTATTACTCTGTGCGGCGGCTATCCACCAACTAACTTAAATACTTACAACAAATAAACGGCTCTGAAGAAGGCGAAACCGCCGAAACGTCAGCAATTGTGTTCTAATAAATTCTATATTAACAACCTCGTGTCTGCTTATTGATGAAAAACATTGAAGCATCTTTGTCAACAAGGAAGAATTTCTTGATAATCTGGCAACTCGAAATGCTGATCAATTAAGTCGCTTTTCTTTAGTCAAGACCTGTATTTCGAGTAATCAAGCGATTTAAAAAACGAGATTCCACTCATTACGATTCGATAATATCCTGGAATTAGTGGTGGATATTGGCAGCTGTCGCAATTACGTAAAATTGAAAAGAAAAACAGCCCTAAATCAATTTAGAACCAAATGAACATAAGGAAAGTCCCTTTAATGAGTCCATTAAGTGCTCTATTCATCGAACAGATAGCTCTGTAGGACTAAGTTTTAAAAGCCACTGTTGACGCATCTCTCAATATTACATATCAGCTACCACATTACAAGAAGGTGGCTGAAGTTTGCCTAAATTGGATTCCGGAAAGGGAGAACAGTGGAGACAACAATATCTATCCGCCAAATATGACATGGAGATAGGTGGACGTCGCTGTCAAAGAGATCGGAGAACAAGTCGTGGCTGGTCTTATTCATTGTACTTCTGGACGTCGAGAATGCTCTGTCTGAGAACCACAAAGAGAACAATTTCATCCTGTATGTTGGAAATCCCTGAGGAACGTTGCAAATGCTCCTCCCAACCCCTACAATCTCAACTTATCATCGCTTTTGTTGCTTCTCTGCAGCATGCCGCATTCTTGACATAAACTGGTGGTAGTGATTTGAGGTTGTGCAGTTTCATGTTTCTAATAAAGGTATCTCTTGCTGATGATTTTGAAACTCCCGGCTTCACTATCATTATCGCTAACATGTTAAATGGACCCGTCTATGAAGGTTGTATATAATGGACGACGATGCCGCCCAAAAAGTCGAACAGTGTTGGACAACGATCTCGATGAATTCTGATTTTCCATAGTTCCAATATTTTGCTTTTTAAACCCCGTTGTGTGAAAAGAGCGAGATCGGTTATATAAGAACTTCGGTTGGGGTGATGGTAGTAATGCTGTTGATTATGAGTAAGGCGTTATGAGTAAGGCAAGGCAAGCCTCCCACTCCTTCGGGATCGGAAAATTAATATCAGTATTGTCTGTTATAAACTTCTATCAAATCACTTCGGAACTTTCTAGCAAAGCTATTCCAGGATTCTAGTAAGAATAGACTTGACAAGGGTTCAACGACAATCATAGCGAAGACGAAAGTCCTCAAGCACCCACCCAACACACACGCAAATGTTAAAAGACGTGTACAGGATAGGATTCACCTTCATATATAAACAACAATGTTAGATAGCAAGCATGAACATGATTGCGGCTGTTTGGAACGTACAAGATAATATAAGGCAGGATAAACAAGTACTTTATCTTCTGAAATTTATCTGAACCCACGTCTCTAAAGAAGCAATAAGGTCGAACCTGGTCCAAGTTTAGCCATTGCAGTCTACGTCTCGCCACGTAATCTCGCAAGCAACTCTCACTCTGAGGATGCCTCACTTCCTGGATTGATCTTACTAACAAGGAATAAAACATTCGGAGCAGATCTTATTACCAATTAATTAAATGATACCTGAAAAATCGCTCGAAAAATGATTTATGAGCTTTTAAATGGTAGTAAACAACTTCCACTATTACTCCTTACTTTCACACTGCTAGTCTAATTTTATTTAATTTTAACCTTCTTGTAGAAATTATGCCTCCTAACAGCTTACCGCTTCATTGTGGCTGGGAGGTGTTCCTGGGTGTCGGACTGCGATGCACTCCTTCTCAGCTTTTTCTCAGAGATTCATCACCCCGGCAGGGTCTCCCAAGCTGAGAATGAGTCCGACGTTTCCATCAAGAAGCCTAGCTAAGAGTAAACCAATACCAAGATCCGCCACCGTCCTGATATCAAAGTCGTATGTTGGCAAATCTCCCTCTTATCCATGAGGGCTGCACTGCCTGTGGTAGTGAAGACTTGGGGCAGACTTTGGCCAGGATGACTTCGATATTCCAGGAAACCACAATGGCTTAACCAGCAAATCTCCGAAAAATAATGATTCTGCTGGGGCGCGCACAACCAGTGAGGGGCCGTTCAAGTGTCATGTGTTAAGTGTAGAAATTATGACACCTAACGTTGAAGATATTCATGGTTTACGCAAAACTCCCCGTATGGTGAAAATAATTTAAACATAGTTTTTTGAGTTGCCATAAAGGCAGGTATTTAGAAAAGAGATAGAAGGGAATTGAACAGGACGGTTAATTTTCGTATAATAGAAGGGTTGAGGATAACATTTTATGCGTTGATCCAATTTATTTAGATGTACAGCCAAATAGATGTGTCAAAGATTTTCCACTTACAATGACTAGCCAACGAATGGAAAACGTGATACTTTACATCACAGTACTTGAAGCAACCAAGCAAATAATATTCTGTGCCCTTGTGACACCTAAATTCGCCTGATCAAAGTAAAAACATGTTTCATTTAAATGCCTAACTGTATTAGAGGATTTATGGAAGAAGCACTAGAACTTCTTCCTTTCATCGTTAAACTCCCAAATATCTCCCACGACCGACTTTCTATTAATCTCGGCATTGATCAAGTAATTCTTCGTATTTTTGTTGAGCAAACGCGAGGTGTTATTATTCTTTATTCACAAATGAGCTGACGTTTCGGCGGATTTCGCCTTCCTCAGAGCCTGGAAAGGTCAAGTTGACAGCAATCTACTTGGCCAGACGCCTCCATAACCAAACAAAGAAACTCTAAACCAAGATTTCAATCACATTGAACACAGCTTTGCACACTCACCGCTTTCTATGAGGTCTCCACTAATTCCAGAAATCCGAAAATGAACCGCAGGGAAGAATGCCTCATTATCACGCGTGATGTAGGGCAGTATATAAGACTGCTATTCTGATGAGTGGGGTACATTATACTTCCATGTGATTTCTGTGCGGTTGGTCTCTACGTGACATACTTAGT
>UYYA01000496.1:0-52056 GCA_900624975.1 Angiostrongylus costaricensis
TTTTTCTATGGAAGTAAATGTATGCTGTTTAAAAACCTCGCGATTGCTGAACAAGAAAACAACGCATTCATATTCCAATGCCGAGGTTAATAGAAAGTCGATCCTGGGAACTATTACGAGAAATAACAGTTACTGTGGTGAAAATCGGGTCTAATTATAGCGTCTGTGAAGAAGATGGCGCGGAAACTTTATCCGCTATAACATTTTTATACAACCTCGCGTAAACTTATCAATAAAATAGGGCATGAATCGCCAAGGTTAATTGAAAGCCAATCCTGTAGAATATATGCTTCTTCTATTGCTTTCCGATTGGAGTCTTTAGTTTGGTAGAAGTTGGAGTTTATGGCTAAGCTTACGTGGAAGAGGACGTCAGTACCTCCGACTCATTACTATCGTATACTTTTCATCCTGTACTTTCCAGAAACTGTTCTTTCGCGGTGTTACAGGGTGGCTCCGAACTGATGGCCGGTTTCGGACGGAGATTTTGAAATGACAACTTTGAGAATCGAAATAATCAGTTGGCTAGCGAGATGTCTCATGAGTATGGTGAGAAAAACGCAGTTTTGCGGATTAACTCGTTCAGTTTCTGCAGAACTAGCTTAGCAGTATGTGGTCAGGGATTGTTTTACAATGAACTGGGCCACTTCCCTTCGAGTATTTGGGTACTTATACTGCAGTTTTTGCAGGATTTCACCGATTCGTTGCATTGCTTTGCGTTTTGGTGGTTTTTTTCAACGATTGAAGATTTATTTTCTTTCTGTTTGGCGAAAACAAAAAGTCGTTACCACCTCTGGTAAAAATTCGGCTTTGGGAAACTCTCTGTCAAATCACTTACTAACGTCATCTTTTGTCATATAGGACCTAATTTTTAGTGCACTCTGCTTCTTGGAAGAATTTCGTCATTTCATATTGCATAAATTTATCCAGCTTCTTCACCTCTCCTTAGAGGTCAAATGCGAACAATTACTGATTTGTGACTTTCGGGCAACTTATAAACTCTGAAGTATTTTATAGAGGGCTAAACGATGAAAAGGGTGAATTTCTCGGCGTTGCAATCCCTAAGGGATGCGCCATGCATTCGACTTCATTAAACATCGTTTGAAGGCCATAGAATGCATATCTGGTCTTTACAATCAACCGCAGTGTCTTGCCGGTGTGTCAAGCCAGTGTTGCTCTCCTCCCAGACAAGCCTGGTATCAAGTTGCCGACAGCGGAGGGATAGAAGGCATGGTGGGCCAGGGGCTCGGGAATCGATGCCATGTGTGTTGTAGGGCGCCTCTTACCAATGCACCACACGTGCACATTTCTGGAGGGTTAGCTTCAATTATAGACCTCAGATAATCGTCGTTATTTGCTTGTAGACCGTCATGAAATCCTTCGTTGTGCTAAATCGTTTGTTTAGAATAAAACCCTACAAACCATTTCTTTATCGTGCTTCCAGCCACCTAGGCCATGCTTTGGCCCCATTTCGAGATGTTAGCGTTGTTTAATGTGCAAGCTGATGATGTGGAACAACGAGGTTTTCATGCTGCGGCAGCACCAATTTAAGGAACCCAAATTCATTGTAAACTGGGTGATAGACAAAAGCAGTAGATGCAAGCAATAAATTAGCTTTAAAATGGTTACAGCAAAAGTGTAAGTAGTGAATATTTACGAAGACTTCTTTTTAGAGATTTCAAAACGATCTCAATCGGGCACCGGAAATTATTGTGTGGCGCTTTTATTTCAACCAATCCAACGTTGTATGTAGTTTTTTTTTTAACCCATCATCATGTTATTAATAGAGGATTGAGATGTTAGTGTATCTATGCGCTTATTATGAGCAAATAATCTCACCGTGGTGTTTCTAGATTCGCCCAGACTAGAATGGCCCTAAGATTTCAGCAGTCTTCGTACTTGCCTTATCCAACTATATCGGACCTTCTGGATGAGAAGAATAACACTATTTACTTTTAATCTTTTCTTTTACGATGAACGTCCAGAGTAAGCTTTCTGGGCCTTACCGTAGAGAATGTTTATAATCAACTTTCCAGGCCTTCCTGAACGAGGAAGCGGCTCCTCCTACTTCTAACATACTTCTCAGTCGATTGATTACACAATTTTCACTGGATTGACTCAAAGAATAAGATCCACATATACGACAGGGTACTCATTCGAGCATTCACAATTGTAACTATATATGTACAGAAGACATATGTCAATTTAGGACGTCAGAGAAAGTACACGGTATCGCGTTTGGTTCACATTAACCTCGTGTGTACCACCACAGAGGCTTCACATAACCTCGAGACTAGGGAGCCATCTTAAATAAAGATCCATCGATAGATAAGTTGTGAAATTTGTAAAAAAAGAACCGATTTAATATTGTGTCTTAACTTTATGTGCTCTCGGTTTGCTTGAGTGGGATCTGTAGCTCTCACGCTAAGTAGCTTCATTGCATATTTTGGCGTACATTAATGATAAAGCATAAAGCAATCATCGTTCATCAATTGCTTAATGATGCACCATACATTCCACTTCATCAAGCATCGTAAAAGGATTGCATGCATATTTAGCCTATAAGATGACTTGCAGTGGTCTACTGATTTACCCAGTAAGTTCTATAATGCTGAGTTCCCCACCGCAGACGCCTGCGGTCCAGAGTTTTGCAAATATCTCAGCATTATAGAAGTTATATTTCGCGACATACTTTACCGTTAAAAAAGAACAGGCAGTAAATGAAAAGGTTAAGATTATCTAGTAAGTGTTTCTATCCTCCCAGACAAGTTTGGATTGTTTACGTCAGCGGGATTGATCTGGGGCGTCCAAATCGGCATAAAACCCGGTTAAGCTGCGGCTGTAGTTGAAATCACAATGTTATACCTTTTTATTTTGCTTAGAAAGATTGCTATGGCAAAGATCAATAGAAATAGCTGAGAGAGGCGAAACGAAAGACCCGCATGGTGTGGTGGTGAACGCGTTACTCCCCGGAAAGGACAATAGCGCGTTCGTTCCCCACCATAGACACCTGCGGTCCAGAGTTTTGCAAATATCTCAGCAACGTTGTGGTTGTATTTCGCTTAGTAACCTGCCATGAAAACTATAGAAGGCAGAAAACAAAACGTTAGAACATTGTGATTTCAATCAAAAGTATTCACGCGCGCAGGATATGCAGTGGCCTAAAATGCCGAGCGGTACAGACAGGGTCGGAGGTTCGATCACGTCTTGATCCAATCAACTCGTTCTCATTCTAGAGTTGATAAATCAGCTCTTGGTTTATCGGGAAAAAACTCGCTCCGACATGCGAAATGAAGCAACTTTTTGTGTTGAAGAGTCGGAAACGATTTAGCAGAGTTTTTCAAAGATTCAATCTTTTTATTCACTATCTACTCTTTTTTCATTGCAGAGTATGCTTTGAAATATAACCGCAATGATGCCGAGATATTTGCAGAACTTGGGACCGCAGGTATCTGCGGTGGGGACCGAACGCGCTATAACCCTTTCCGGGAGCTAACCACCCACCACGCCGTTCTTTCGTTTCACCTTTCTGTCAAACTTTTCTATCTCTTAGTTCCATCAGCATTCGCCCGTCAACGGAATTGATCTGGTGGCAGAAATCTGGTGTGAACACCGTTAAGTTGAGGCTGTAGTCGAAATCGCATTGTTAACATTTTTGGTGGTGGTGAACGCACTAGCGGCCTAAAAGCATAGTAGCGTATTCGATCCCCACTGCAGACAGTTCCGGTCCTGAGTTTTACAAATATCTCAGCATCGTTGTAATTTAACGACGTTTAAGAAAGAAAGAAAATCGTTAGCTCACAGCCGAACTCATACATTTGCCCGAATGTAATCATGCATAACGCTTGCAGGACAACGAACCAAATCAAAGAAGCTTTCGCACGTATAGCAAAGTTCTGTAACTTAGACTAAAGGCGAGTATTTTCATAAATGTAAACCACGTAAATTTTCATGATTCGGTTAGCTAGAATTGAAATTTTTTAAAATTCTTTCATATCATTCAATAGCTGTTAAGATGAGGTTGCTTCGGCTTTGAGAGTGACAACGAGAGTGGTTCCAACCTCGCTTTAATCATTCCATATTTGCCTGGCGGTGATCCAAATCTGATGGCAAAATATGGAGAAAGGATACCATTATGGGTTATGACCGAAGTCGAGATTCCTCACGACTTCCAATGTTAATTGGCGGATTGCGAACTTTATTTTAAGTCGATGGTCTGTTCTCTAACTGCATTTAAATGAATAGTGTGATGTAAACCACTTTTCTTCCTTTCTTTTTTTGCATTCTTATCGAATCCATACGATTTTCTGAGGATAGTTGAATCAACGTCGCCATGAGGATGATTTCACCCCCTTTAAAATACGGCAAATTCTTTCCCTGCCTACTATTACTAGATGCTTTCACACAACGAAGAACATCAATCAATAGACAACTGTCAAACAAAATCTTAACTCTTTTATTTACTGCCTTTTTCTTTCTAATGGCAGGGTATGTTGCGAAATATAACTCGTATATAATGCTGAGATATTTGCAAAAGTCCGGACCGCAGGTGTCAATAGAACTAGCTGAGAGACAGGCAAAACGAAGGACCCGGATGGTGTGGTGGTGAAGTGCACTACTCCCCGGAAAGGACAATAGCGCGTTCGTTCCCCACCCCAAACACCTGCGGTCCGGAGTTTTGCAAATATCTCAGCATTATATACGTGTCAAGCAAAAGTTTAAGGGTGAAGGAATCATTATTGGAGGTTATGACTAGTGAGCCGCAAAAGCTAGTGCGTACTTTACTACGCAACTTTGAAACCAAAAGTGGACGCCAAAAGTGCTTTGAATCATTTCTTCACATTATTACTTACTTACTTGATATTTGAACGGCCAATCATCACTAGCTGACCAGTTGTTGTGCGCGCCCCAGCATAATCACCGTTTTTTGGGAGATTTACTGGTTAGACCACTGTGGTTCCCTGGAATGCTGAGGTCAGCCCGGCCGAAGTCTGCTCCAGGTCGTCACCACTACGGACAGCCGTAGCTCTTGTGGATCAAAGGGAGATTTACCACCATGCGAGCTTGATACCAAGACGGTGGTGGATTCTGGTATTGGTTTACTCTTAGCTAGGCTTCCTGATGGAAACGCCGGACTCTTTCTCAGCTTGGGAGACCTTGCCAGGGGATGAATCCCCCGCTGTACATCACAGTCCGTCACCCAGGAACACCTCCCAGCCACGATGAGGCGGTAAACAGTTGGGAGGTCTTCACATTATTTATGGTTGCAATTGCTATTTATAACTTTTCTTTTATTTTTATATTATCCGTCTTTACGTCTACTGTGCGGATCCTAGCACTTCCCACATTCGATTCGTTTCCTCGCTTCCTCTGTCTACGAGGATCTCCCAACTTTTAACGTACGGCTTCGATTGCTGCTTGAGGACTTTAGTATGCTCGTCGAGCAATTCTTCGTGAAGTCCTGAGATAGCCGGACTGTTCCCACTGGATTGCAAAAAGTAATTTTTTTCCCAGACAAGTCCGGTACCAATTTCCCGACGCTGGATGAAAGAGGGGCTTGGTTGGCCCGGAGCTAATCGAACTAGCACCATACTCATAATGACTGGTATCACTACCACCGTGCTTTCCGTCTCCTATTAAAATTAGAAAAAGAATTTACAATACTAATTAATACTAATTAACCAATTATTTGGTTCTAAAATATTAACATTTACCGTCCTATTTTTGGATATGAAAATACCTAAATCCAAGTTCTTTTATTTTTGTTCCAAAAACTAAATTTTAGTTATACTTTTAATCATTCCTTTTTAGAACTGGATCTAAGTGGCAGACTATGGTACTTAGCAGATGAAACGAAATAAAACAGATTCAGCTTTTTCTTCGACAAGATAAATCTATAGGCTTATGAACATAAGAAGAAACAGAAGATGATAGCCCTCGTCTTTTTTCTCTAGATTCACACTTCATGCACTTCCAAACACTCACCCAGTAGTCATCCATCATCTATTGCTAGGCGTGTGTGCAGCACTGGGGTAGAAGCAGAAGCTATTGGATGGTAGGATGTGTGTACGAGAAGTATAGCGCAATTCTAAAAACATTTTCTTCACTGAAGCGCTTTACAGGAAATGAAAAATCATCAATCTGTTACTGTTAACGTCAACAAAGTTTCAATTAAATACCTGGAGGAAACAACGTGGATTGAATTTTCAGGGCTAATTACTGTTGGCATCAACGCTTTTAAGTTTTGTATTTGCTTAGGAATAAATGGCTAAACCAGCGAATCTCCGGAGAATGGGAATTATGCTTGGACTCGCACAACCAGTGAAGACGGGCCATCCACGTATCCAAGTAAGTATTTGTTTAGCGGGCGGACTCTTAGTTGATATTTGATTACTACATGAACATTATTTAGCAACAATGCCATTGACGCCATGTTAGTAGACGCAATCGGATTGCGCGCTCTTTAAACGGGAAACGATTTTATTAACGAGCAGTCTAGTAGGTCAAACACTTCCAGAATATAACTCGTATATAATGCTGAGATATTTGCAAAACTCCGGACCGCAGGTGTATGCGGTGGGGAACGAACGCGCGCTATTGTTCTTGCCGGGGAGTAGCGCACTTCACCACCACATCATCCGGGTCCTTCGTTTTGCCTGTCTCTCAGCTAGTTCTATCGATCTTTTGCCATCAGCAATCGCCCGTCAACGGGATTGATCTTTGGAGCCCAAAAGTATATATCTCAGCATTATATACGAGTTATATTTCGCAACATACGCTGCCATTAAAAAGAAAAAGGCAGTAAATAAAAGGGTTAAGACTTCCTGAATACTTGAGACAAATCTAAGTTCAAAACTTTAGAAATGTAAACAGCTTGGCCAGCACCTGTGAATGGGCTAAGCAATGCTTCCTCTTCAGAGGGAAAATTTAGATTGAACTATGGTATCATCTCCCATATCATTATCCTCCATTCCGCTCTGTGGTTCCTTTCTGGAGTTTTCGATCTGATCAAGAAGGTCTTAAGAGCCCCACGGGCTGGTGTTTTTGAGTCCTTTGGAGTAGTCTTAACTTTGACGCGAAATCGTCATCGTTCTTTTATTATGCCTAGTGTGCACCTAGTAGAATATTTTGTTGAAGTTTATGTTTTCCATCAAAGTGTTGTTTTATGGGAATGCAAACCGTTCTACCTGTTTTTCTGTGTGTTGATCATCGTACACAGAGACGGTTGATGCCGTTGAAGCAAAGCAAACAATGTTATTTTCCTAGCGACAACTTTAGAAGCGGTTGCCAAGTAAATGACGTCATAAACTCTATAGTAGAAGTCCAAGCATCACTTAAGCGTTTGCTCTGGAGAAGCCATTTACAGACTTCGCTTAATAGCACCATTAATTACTTCTTTGGAAATAAAGCTCAAATTAAATGCATCTTTGTAAGAGCAATAAAGATCGATTTGCAGAATTACTTTAAATTTAAAACTAATTTAAGTTACCACTGAACACTATTTGTTTAACAATTCAAGACGGATTTTCATCTGAACTTGTGTGAAACAGACGACAAAACAATCACCCACATGTCGGCAGAAAGCAGTCGTCTGTGATTGGGACTTCTATTTTGGACACCAAAGAAAGTGATGCTCAGAATTGGAATCAGCCCTGTCCCATTACCATCCTCCGCTTTATGCAGAATCTCTACCACACCTGCTACAGTTTGAAGAGCTAAAAACTCCGCGATTGTCATGAGCTGCCGAATCGACGACCCACACGTATTTGTGGCTTCTTCACCACTCCTGAAAAGTTCAATGGTGATAGGCTTAAAATTGAATGGATTATTTGAAGAGAAATCATCAGTACAGAACAGTCATGCGTTTGAATAAGTAAGTATATGACGGCATACACTTGCATTTAGATCTCAAGTGAAGAGAAAATGGGTGATGGTTACAAATCCGTTACATTTTAGACTTTCTGCCAGTCTCTGTTTAATTTGCGGCACTGCTTTCTTCTTATTTTTGTTCATGGGATAGGAAAACAAAAGAAACTAAAATATCTGACTAATTAGAATGATATTTTAACCTCGTGTAAGCTTACGAAAGGAAAAATACATATTGATTATTGATACCAAGGTTAAAATAAGGTCGGTTTTGAAATATTATTACGCTTTGTAATAGCTGATTATGATACCGACTTCTACAGGATGCATTGTCCGGCAAAAACAAGTAATTATCACCGAGCAATCATCGCTATCGATAAGAACCATCCCGTATAAAAGGAAAATGCCGAGTGAGTGCGGCTCATTAGAAAGAGGTGCTCCACTAAAGAACAACCGGCTCGGTGCGCGACGAAGACGCCACATGGAGAGCACGGACAAGTGTGGACCATCGACTCGGATCATCGGCTCTAGTGAGAAACCGTCGAAACATCAGCCGAAGATAAAGAATTTTTATCAACCCCGTGTAAGCTTATCAAAGAACAAGTACATATTAATTAGAATTAATTGAAAATTCTCCCCTATTATTTGCAACTATTACTAAATGAGAGTTTATCTGCATTTGAACTCGTACCAGCACAAACAGTGGTTTTATAAAGGTGATGATCAATGGTTTTAAGATAATTTTCCGAGAATGAAGAGTACTTCGCTTCAGATTCGAAAGATGATTTTCTAGAAAATGCTCCGGAAAGTGCGTATGATGGTATTCCACATGCGTGTTTTTCGTGCTTCTCTTCTCTTCTTTAAGCTTCAAAGTTTTGGTTTTCTTTCGCCGTCTTGAGGTGGATCTCAAGAAAGAGTGGAATTGTTCGTGAACTTAGGCCTAATTCTAGTATTCAACGCATACCACCTTAAAGAGACTGTCCAATAGGACACGGTGGAATATTTGAGACTGTTCCGATGTCGGCCACTATTGCTATGTTGTTAAAAATTTTGAACGTTATTTTATTAATATTTTAGCAAGTCCAATTTCAGATTTCAGAAAGATTTGCTACATCTAGTGATAGCGAGGAATCTCTTACACGAACTTACCACTTCATTCCCCTTAATCGCTGCGGTTTGGTTTGTTCGAAAAGCAGGTGTGATCACTGGTTCCATATCCCGAATCCCGTCTCTCAAGGATTTGGTGCAGATTGGTATAAGACTTGTCTTGGAAGGGTAAGAAGCTGTAACAATGGATCCGTAAGCTTTCAGAAACTATTGTATAGGTCAAAGATGCATACTCTATTTTTTACTAAGCTGAAAAATAAGCAAATGCTCAGCTAATCTCCAAGGAATTGATGATGGACGAACACTTCATTCTTTAATCTTTGCAAGTTTGTCAAGACTTCAAGCTCCCATGTCACTGAACTTTGCAGCAATTTAAAAAAATATTAGCAGCTCTCGGAAAGTCCGAACGGCCGTCAGTAGCTGAAGGTTGGAAATCGTACGTTTTCACTATTTTCGTGGGCAAACACTTTACACAAAGGTGCGATCTCTTTTGTCGAGTCTTTAGTTGCCAGACCAATGAATGCGAATGCGTTCTTGCTAAATCGTTGCTCTGAAGGTGTGTCGTCTTTGACAAAGGTTGTATGGCATATGTATTTGTTTATACAGCAAAGCAATTAGGTAACGGTGACTCGACTCGAACAAAGATTGTTGTTCTATACGTGTGACAAACGGTCTCTGAACGATCTCACGTGCACAGGCCCATAAGCTGAAAACGAGTTCTTTCCCAGTGGGAATTTCTGCTTGGATTTCATAAACAGCTGGTGTTCCCGGTTACGAAAAGTGGAGTCGAAAATTGGCAGCGCATCAAAAGAGGAGCAGAAAATTTATTTGTACCACTGCTTAGATTTTTTGGATACCAAGAGAAAGTGGTTATGATTGATTGGAAAGTTAGTGATGGTCAGAATACCAAAGGCCCACTATATCCTCTTTCATACTAACCTCCTATGAATGAAAGGAAACCGAACGGCTTTTTAATGTAACTCTTAGGTCACCAGTTTAGTCTATGCGCTTTATCTGTTACCAAAACGGTACCAGTAATCCCTCATTATTTTTTCAAATTAACAAAAATAACTGAAAAGTTAGTCGCCTTCTCACTGGAAGCGAATAAGCAAATCATTTGTTTTCATTGGGGTAAAAGAAGTTATGCAGTAGCCAGTTTTGAATTCCGATGTTGGAAATGATTTTCCAGGTGAACTTAATTATTTGTCCTTCAATGGATTTTTTTTCTTCTGCAAATTCTTGATTTGTTGTCAAGTACTACCAAAGTTTATTAATTTTTTTTCTGCTTTAATCAATACGTCATAGGTGCCCTTTTCTGTTTTTGGTAGAAGCGACTTTTTAAAAGATTTCTTCTGGTAATGTTCTCAGTTTTAGCGGTATAGACAAAGACTCTCCCTTTGAGAATGTTTATTCAAAAGTGTACAGTGAGGACAAGAGAAAATCCTAGCCTATCTGTCATGAAGTTTGTAAGAAAACAAATGTGCTCAATCGGCAGAACACCAGTGAAGTGGAAATCGTAGCTGGTCCCACATAATTAGAGAACACGTGTCACCAGAGTATTCATGCAGTTGGTTCTTTATTTGCTTAAATCATGTAGAAGTAGAAGCAGGTGGGTTTGCCTGCCTTCCTTTCTTTAATATTCCGTCTGTGGAAGTTATCCCACCTATGGAAATTGTTTTTTCTTCTTCTAGATTTTGAACGGGGATCTAATAAACTGCCACGGCAGCCACCGGTCACTGAACTTTGTTTTAGGAAGGGGCATGGCCTCTACCAGTTTAATACTAATTATCATGATGGTGGGAGGAGTGTATGGATGGGAGACCGGTTACTGGTAACGACTCGTATAAAACGTACTGTTGATGTGTAGATTAGACACTACAATGTCTGACGAGAAGGCAAAGTTTGCAGAAGCAGAAGCCCTTAGGCATCTTGCTTTCTTTGGCATTGCCATCTCCACCGTTGCTACGCTTACTGCCATTGTCGCTGTTCCGATGCTTTACAATTATATGCAGCACATACAGTCATCTCTTCAGAACGAAGTACTTTCTTGTTCAGTGCTTTTGTTATTTACTTTTTTATGCAATAATCTTTTCGTTTAAGGTTGAATTCTGTCGCCACCGTACCGATGGACTTTGGAAGGAATTCCATAGGGTACTTTATTCACTTTTCCAGATAGCTGTCTGTACATAGAAACCAGATGAAACATATATTTGTGTGAATCTAAGTAGTAACTTGGAAACTTTTTAAAGAAGTAAAGAAGCACTTAGGTATTTTTAGGCTTGTGAATGTGAGATTTTTTGCTATTGCTGGAGAATTTTTCTATAAGCGAATGCATTTAGAAAGTAGTAAAACAACAGTTTCCATTAGTAGAAATTTTAACTTAAAGCAATAAGAAAAGCTTTTCAATGTCAGTAATTCAGGTGAGAGAAATTGGTGGGTACACAAGATATTTACGTAAAAGAACACCCTAGTCATTTCTTTCCATAATCTTGCTTTCTAATATGGTTTTACGTTTTATTTCTCTTTCCCCATCTACGCCGTATTCTTCAGTTTGAGTCTATAAAGGGAGTTGAAAGCCGAATCAAGAGGAACACTTGGCGACAACAATTCCATGTTCCAGCTCGAGCTCGTGGAACAGGTACATACGCACAAGGTGTTAATGGAGTTGGAGGAGCAGGTAGAATAGTTTATTCTTTTATAATCTTTATGGCTTTTCAATTTCGTAGGCTAATTAAATTCTTAAAGGTGGAGTTGCTGGCTCCGGCTGTTGCTCTTGCGGCGTAGGTCCTGCGGGACCTCCTGGACCGCCAGGAATTGATGGAAACCCTGGAACAGACGGCGCACCAGGACGTGCAGGCCAGCCTGGCGCGGACGCCGAAGCTGGAGCTACTCCCAAGGGAGAAGACTTTTGCTTTGATTGTCCACCAGGACCGGCAGGACCTGCAGGAAACCCTGGACCACCTGGACCACCTGGCGCACCTGGGTCAATAGGAGCTAGTCCGCCGGCAGCGCCAGGTGGCCCTCCTGGACCTCCTGGCCCTCCTGGGCCTCCAGGTAACGATGGACCACCTGGTGCACCAGGAAATCCAGGAGCCCCTGGACAGCTTACCGAGATTCCTGGAACTCCTGGACCAGTTGGTGAGATACTACAAGTCTTCAATTTACATCGGAATAAATTTCATGAGATTTTATTTGGTAATCTTTGAATATTGATATCTCTGTATTTAAGGACCACCAGGACCTCCCGGACCACCCGGACCTCCTGGAAATCCTGGTGCCCCAGGAAGCTCACAACCCGGTCCGCCTGGACCACCAGGAGATCCCGGCCCAGACGGCGCTCCTGGAAATCCTGGAGTCCCTGGAAGTCCAGGCGTGTCTGGCGCTGCTGGAACTGGTGGTGGCTGCGATCATTGTCCACCTCCTCGAACAGCTCCCGGCTACTAAAACCTCACCAATGGCCTCATAAAAATTATATGGCTTTCATTGCCAATAAGCAGATTTGCATCAATTTACGTACGAGTCACCACAAAATAATAAAGCATTTGTCGAGTTTTTTCGGCTTACATTTCTTATTATACATTGAAATTTTTAAGACATTTGGGCCACTTTAGCAATCTGTGGCCCTGTTCGTGTGTACTATTTCACTAATAATCAAAGCTCGCTTATTGTTTCCAAGCATAAAAGTAATAAATCTGCTATAAGTATGTTTATGCTAACAGTCATAGTCTTGAGATCGTGGGTGGTTCCACATGATTACTTGTCACGGGAGAAATTGTGTATTGCGAAGCACTAGTTTCAGCTGAGGTGAAATGACAATAATTGGTTTCGGCCGAGGTACTCCCATCTATTCTGAAGGATCTCTCAGAAAAACAGTAGACCTTCATTGCATGAATGTAGACCACAAACCTAAGAAATGAAAGCGAGAAATGAAGCTCACTGGAACCTTTATATTCCAAAAAGTCTTGGAAAATCCAGTTTATTTTAGTTGTCTCTATAGCTGGTCATTAACCCAACCAATTTTTTGTTCTTAACAAAAAAATTTCGTTTGTTGTCAAAGCAATTCTGACTCACCAGACACAACAAATGTGGTTCTTTATAAACAGCGGAATGAAACCGTAATTGCCATCATGCAATTTTCTGTAATTGTGCAAGCTTTGGTAACGACTGTCTGCTGTGCACAGTACGTTCCACTGAGTATTACCGTCGTTCGACCAGCAGAATTGGACAGCTTTAGCAAGAGGATCGAGGTGAGGACGAGTACTTCCCAATTCCGATCTATTGTCTAGATCTGCTAGTTCGTCGTCCGCTACTCCTTTGTCTCAAACAAGTTATTATGTTATTGGTTTCTAATAATCGCCGTTACGGAAGCGGTGACCGGAATCGGCGACACGTTTTGCCTAGGCTGTCAGTGAAGATAACGGGTAACCAGTGCACGATCGTTATAAATCTTATGGAAAAGAAATACCAAACTTTTACGCTTACTAAGTTTAAGTGCTTAAGTTGAACTCAAGTAGTCTAAAACTTCATATTGCTCATAGGGTCTACTGCAGATATGGTATCTTTAGAAAAGCAAGAAGACTGTGGTTATGTAATGCGTGAAAGTACCGTCCTGGCTTCAATTACTTAGCATCAGATACCTAATGGGTTCTAAAATGATAGTTTTAATAAAAAGAATAGAAGTTACGAATGCCGGCCTCCAACATCAAGGGTGAACTTTAAAACTTAATTTAATATTGTGAAATCGGTGATAATGTGGTCAGATTTTATAATATTGCTAATTGGGAAAAGCAATCAATATAACTGCATACATTTATTTATATTTTTTCATGAACTGGTCTTTTCGAGCTAATGTGAGGTTGCTATAGTTGTTGTTGTTGTTGTTGTCGGAGATTTCGCCTTCCTCAGAGCCGTGCTGTTACGGGTGGGACTGCCCGCGACGCGACAAAACAACAACAACCATATCAACCTCGCATCGGCTTAAAAAGATCGGTTCATAAGTACATATGAACAAATATATCGATTATTTATGTCGAAGTCTGCAAAAAGTCGGTCTTTTGAGTTACTAACTGCATACAATCTGAGACTGAATGCAAGCCAAAATACCCTTTGAAACAGATTCTTGTTAAAAGTAACGCGACAGAAATAAATTCTCTTAAAAATAGTGATAACTGCAAAAAAATTAGGATCGAAGGTTTCTTCTGCTTTTATTTTGCCACCAATGCTGAACTGCACCAGAAAAATTGTTCACATTTTCGAATTAGGCCAGAGAGGCTCTTCAGTTTTTGGCGGGAATAACTCTCAATTCACATTCAGGTGTAAAGATAACGAATCGCTCAGGTGCCGCTCAGGTGATGCTATGATTCTATCCACACATCAACGAAATTGTTTTCACAACTATCAAACATCTGAACTTACAATCCTTGCTCGAGCTTAGTACTACTATACAATTATATAGAAAGGTGTACGTGACCGATTGAGAGTGAAACAATTCTGCATAACCTCTTTCTTTTAAATGTTATGTTAAATGTCAAAAAATCCCTTCTTATCCGGAAAAATTAGTCCGGAGAAGAAAAAAATCGAAAACATTTTCGACTTGTACTGAGGAAAATTTATCTAAATCTTCGGGAAGATGAAGAAGCCATCACTGATGTTAATCCTCTGATCGTACTTTTCAGGACGCTTTGAAGAGTGCTATTCGTAATCTCTCTACAATAGTTTCTGTTTTGGACTATGGGAGCCGAAATGTCACAAAGAAACCAATCATCAAATGTTCCCCGATTTTCGAGAGAACGAGAACTGTCAGAATAATAGAGAAGGTGAGCTTATTTTTATCTGTCATCTTTTATTGATCAGTCTCATAGAAGTGTGTAAGCAGTTTTATGCTTACCTTCTAAGCTCGTAGAGTAAACAAGCACGAAACCGAACCATCTAGGAAGCTGGATGTTTACCGATGGTTGGTCCATTGCAGGCAAGTCTGCATTACTTCGCCTAGCGTTGTGAAAAAATGTATCTCACAGGCTCGGAGAGATGATAGGTCCTTGAGCTTCATAAGTGGTAGTGAAGACTAGTTCATATGTCCTTTCAGGCTTTGAAATGTTATGTTAAATGTCAAAAAATTCCAATTCAACTAATTCAAACATCTGAACTTACAATCCTTGCTCGAGCTTAGTCCTACCGGATTTTTCCGGATAAACTGAAGGCTGTTGTTGTTATTATTGACATTAATACTAATATTACTACAACGTTGCTGAGATATTTGCAAAACTCTGGACCGCAGGTGTCTATGGTGGGGAACGAACGCGCTATTATCCTTTCCGGGGAGTAACGCGTTCACCACCACACCATGCGGGTCCTTCGTTTCGCCTGTCTCTCAGCTATTTCTATCGATCTTTTTGCCACAGCAATCACCCGTCAGCGGGGTTGATCTGGGGAGCGCAAATCGGCATAGAACCCAGTTATGCTATGGCTGTAGTTGAAATCATAATGTTTAACGTTTTGTTTTCTGCCTTCTATAATTAATATTATATAATTATAATATTAAATTATAATATTATTATATAATATTATAATATAATTTTATAATTATAATATTATATTAATATTATATTATATAAAATTATAATCATAATTTTCTATGCCGATTTGCGCTCCCCACATCAACCCCGCTGACGGGTGATTGCTGTGGCAAAAAGATCGATAGAAATAGCTGAGAGACAGGCGAAACGAAGGACTCGCATGGTGTGGTGGTGAACGCGTTACTCCCCGGAAAGGATAATAACGCGTTCGTTCCCCACCATAGACACCTGCGGTCCAGAGTTTTGCAAATATCTCAGCAACGTTGTGGTTGTATTTCGCTTAGTAACCTGCCATGAAAATTATACAAGGCAGAAAGCAAAACGTTAAACTAATATTACTAGTTTTTTCTTGTTATTGTCATTATTTTCCCAGCTTCTTGGATTATTAAGCTAACACTGAGTTGATAAAAAGATCTGTTCGGCTAACGCTCTCTTTCGTTTCCTCTTTCCAGTAAGGTATTGATTAGTAATGCCTAGGTTAAATGCCGGTCGGCTTGAAAAAATCATTGTCATTGTTATTTGTATTATTATTACTACTTACGACAATCTTGTTATTGTAATCGCTAATATTACGAGTAGTAGTTGCAGCGAAAAACCTAATTGTGGCTAGTGAGTAGTGGATAAAAGAGTGAAGCATGCTTGTTACGATGTCGATAGAACCAGTGGAACAACAATGCAAGTATTGTTTTCAGGCCGAAGATCACGAAAGTCATGAAGTAAAACTCGGTTTCGAAGAGAGTTTTCTTCTGCAGACAAGAGGTCTCGTTCTTCTTATAGAGGTTTGGCGTGACATTTGTAGGTAATAGTTGAGATTCTGAAAAAAACCTTGGTTCGTGATCAGTTTCAGAGAAGAAGAAAGCTTTGTAAAGAGCGCCGGCAACTGATGGCATCTGCATCGCCGTGCGGAATAGCGAACGGAAAGAGATGAGTAATCACGTGTTCAAGACTTTTGTCTTGTCACTTCAATTAATCAGCCGTAGGATTACCATTTTAGTAAATTTAGTTCTACTTTTGCTGTTTAGTACGAGAAGGCTTTCAGGTTGCACTATATCTAATCAATGAGTACTCAATCTGAACTAATGCTCCGAATTTTTATACATTTTACCAGTTGCATTTACAACTTTAATGGTTAAAGCTGTTAACTGCTGACTGTTCAAACCACTCCTTTACTGGTGACAAGGTCAGCGAAAAAAGTAAGAGTTTGAGAATTCTACTATGCGAGATTCCAAGGGAAAAATCCGTTCAAGCCACAACAAACCACCCTCGGAATGGGACCGACCCATCAACAACATTAGGTGGAAGTTGAACGATGAGAAACGATCAGATCCTGGATTACGAAGACTATCACAACATTGCACGAAGTCTGTTTCATGTCCTGCATCTACAACACCATGAGGATCACCACAGATCTCTATCAACACACCTTCCTAGGAGATGCAAATCACACCATGTTTCGTAGGATAAATTCAGTTAGTTGATCGTAACGATAAGATGGTTCTGTGGTGCGGTGTAGATTTCTACTAGTCTCTAGACTCGTACGGAGGGAAAAACAGCTCTTTATATGCATATACTGAAGTGAGCTGAAACCTCGAAATTGTTCAAGGATACTCTCTGACAAGGGTAGAACCATCTACACGCAAAGAAATGTAGGTTTCGTTGCAGTTTCGCTTTTTAATTTTGTTCGAATGGTCAACTAAAATGTGTTAAGGGCGTTTGCCAACATTGGTTTGTCATCAAATAAAGCAGAACAATAAAAATGTATTAAATTGTAGAAAAATCAGTGATATAATCGTGTGATTGCTGAAAAGCTGTCATATGTTTTTCTCCCACTTTTATGACCGCCGAAGCAAAGATCGTTGATCGGTTTTCAATCCAATCGGGCAATTGTTGCAAAATCTATACTGCTCGATTTCAAAGACAAATTTTGCAAAATTTGCATCACCTTGGCACATCCATCTGAGCACCCGCAAAGTGGCAAATATCCCTCTGATCCACAACGGCGGCGACTTCCTAGGGTGGTGAAGACCTGAGGAAGGTTTTTGGTAGGCTGACCTGTAAACTCTAGTAGTCCACAATGGCTAAACCATCAAATTTCTTTAAAAAGGAGATTAGGCTTAGGCGCGCACAACCAGTGAAGAAGGGCCATCCAAGTACCAACTATTAAGTAAATCATAACATTGATGAAACCTATCAGAGTAAGTTTGGTTGTGTGCCAATCGTTCTGCTTATTAGAAGGCCGAAAGCAATTGGACACTTAATTTTTTTGCATACTAACTGGAAGCTATCACATCGTGTACAGTTGGGTCTGTCAAGTAATCGTATGAATCGCAGCAGGTACAGGTGTAGCCGCCACTACGACGATACTGATGGCAGCAAAGCATCGGTTGATCAACGACAGCCGGCACCTGTACTTGTGGTGAAGAGCTCCAAACCCCATAAGGCGGAAAACACGAGATTTCGAAGGAAGGAAACTTGCAATCAATATTTAACAGGTCAAGGAGGCAAAAGGAGATGCTAAACTCCCAAGCGTCGACGAAATTCCAGCACGAAACCAACTATCGTTGTAAGCAACGCTTGAAAAACAAGTAAGGCAACCGAAATTCTGAGGAAAGCATGACAATAGGAGAAGTTATTTGTTTGCCAAAGTAATATATAATAGCAGAATTTCCTATATGTTGTTCTTTGTGCTTAAGTATCCTCATCATATCGGATGTGGTGGACCACTAATGTCCTTCTTTTTCAAGAAAAACACTTTAAGAGAAAAACACAACGCTTGTTACAAAGTAATGAAATTTTTTACTTGTTTATCAGCAACAAGTAGTAAAATTTTCACTATACGATGTACAGCGGAAAATTCATTCACCCGGCAAGGCCTCCCAAGCTGAGAAGGAGTCCGGCGTTTCCATTAGGAAGCCCAGCCAAGAGTAAACCAATGCCAGGACCCACCACCGTCCTGTTATCAAACTAGTCGCATGGTGGCAAATCTCGCTCTGATCCACAAGGACGGTGAGTGCCTGTGGTGGTGAAGACCTGGGGCAGACCTTGGCCAGGCTGACCTCAGGATTCCAGGGAACCACGGTGGCTTAGCCAGCAAATCTCCGAGAAATGGTGATTGTGCTGGGGCCCGCACAACCCAGAGAGGACGGGCCGTTCAAGTATCAAGTAAGCAAGTATTCGTTAACAATTCACTTAATCTATGAAGTATTAGGAATTCAGACCGCTGATTGGCATTCTTAATACTTGTCCGGGAAAGAGATGGGAGAGGTTCCACGCTGGAATGGATCTTTTTCGTCACGAGTTAATGCACTCCTTAGTGAGCAACCTCTTTCTTATGCCAGATTTTTAATATCGAAAGACATCTTTTCATCCTACCTCGTCTGAACCTTTACTTTGAAATTTGTTTAGTCCAATAGTTGGTTCGGTTAAAGGTTTTTATGAACTACAACAAGTACTTATTAGAATTAGTAGAACTGTAGGAGGTGTGGTAGAAGCGATACTGAATGAAAAGGCGTTATTCCAGGAATTTTTCTGCAAAAATGTTATTTTTCACTTGTTATCTTGGTACCAAATGTGTAAGTAATGTTTTGAGTGCACGATAGGGCTTTGGGACGGTCCTGCCTTTTTCAAGTCGTCAAAAAAGTCCTGCGAGTGTCCTCTACAACTGGACCGACTCATGGGATCAAAGCTCACTACAATTAGCCAAAAGGCAATTTCTTGACTTCGCCGCAGATGCTGTGGTATGAATTCCGTTGTGTCATTTCTTGTTTAATGAATTGTGCTCCTTTTAGATCTGATCTAACGAAAATTTTTTGGAAAAAGGCAACTATCCTGATTTCAGGATGAGGCGAGGAAACACTTTGGTTGTCCATCGTTGGTAGGAATCGAGGCCGATTCTGTTGATAAGATTCACTTGAACGAGTATATATTTGGGGTTTGTCAGCCATATTTTATACGAAAACGATACTCAAAACTGACATTGTTTGTCATAACTCAATTCCGGAAAGGTTAAGGGTTTGGTTAGCTAAGCGCGTAGTGTCAAACCAGCGACCTTATCCTTCGTATCCTTCGTTGTGACAGTGAAAGCGTTTATCTTCTCACTGAATTAAAATAGGAAAGAAAACCTTGTCAAAATCAACAAGGAATTGTGTTACAGCTTAAGAAGGTCAATGTTTTTGATTTTCTCATTTTTCTTGTAGAATGAACTTATGACACCTTTTCTATCAAATGTATCGAATCGATTCTCGTATATTAGCGCTGCGATTCTGGAAGAAACGTACTTTGGTGAGAGGTAAGTTCGGTTTTTTGTACGATGCTGACCAGCAATTAGTCCCCGTAATCAAATTATTGATTGGACTCTTCACGTGATGATGAATCCGAGTTGTTCAGAAGGGTTTTGTTCAAGGTGATGCACTGCCGCACATTTCAACGTGATTATATAATAAATAACTCAGTCATTCCCATGACCGACTTTCTGTTAACCTCGGCATTAATTGATAATTCAATGTTTTTCATCAATAAGCAGACACGAGGTTGTTAATATAGAATTTATTAGAACACAATTGCTGACGTTTCGGCGGTTTCGCCTTCTTCAGAGCCTGGAAAGGTCAAATTGAGATGTGATCTACCCAGCCAAACACTTTCATAACCCTAGCAGATAAAACTTAACAAATAAATTTGTATTCGCATATGAAACAGCTTTATTTAAACACCTACCGTTTATTTGTTGTAAGTATTTAAATTAGTTGGTGGATAACAGCCCCACAGAGTAATACATGGGCGAGGACTGTGTCTGTGTCAGGTCATTGGATTAGTCTGAGGTATGGCGCCAGGTCACGCGTGATGATAAGACACTCCTCCTTACGGTCCATTTTTGAATTTTTGAAATTTTTGGAATTGGAGGAGTGTCTTGTCATCACGCATGACCTAGCGCCATAGCTCAGGCTGATCCAATGACCTGACACAGGCACAGCCCACGCCCATGTATTACTCTGTGCGGTTGCTATCCACCAACTCACTTAAATACTTACAACGAATAAACGGTAGACGATTTTTTTTTGATCCATAAAGAACTTAAAAAGTTGACAACATGAGAACATGATCGTCATAGAAGAAACTTTGCTCTACTGCTCTAGTGGTATGCGTGGTATGTAAGACTCTATTTAAAATATGTTACTGTGGTCCACCACACAAACCACATTGCCGTTAGCAATTCGGTGTGCTTTGCAGCTTATGCTCTCTACTCTATACTTTTATATCCACCCAGTCTATGCAATAATCTTTATTCATCGTAGCTACCGGAATTGAAATAACAGTCAATTTATGGGTAAATGAACTCGTTCGAGAAAAGTCTTTTTATACATCTCTAAGTGAAGAATGAAACCTTCTTCGTTGACGGTCACCTTAACATTTGCGTTATATATGCTGTTGAATCATTACGAAAACTACGATAAAAAATTCTATGCCGTGAAACTAACTGCTTAGAATGAGCGGCATGTGACCCGCCTCATCAAGAGAACCCGAAAACGGGTGAGTCATATAGGACTCATACGGCCACTATGTATTGAAGTATATGTAATATGTATTGAAAATACCATAACAGTTTATTAGCGAGTTTTATGCCGACTGTGGATCACTTTTTAGGAGGACATCCGAAGGAAAAAATTTCAGGTGCTTCTCACAATTTCAGAAATAAGAGTGTTGATACAGATAAACAGATATTAGGTTGGATAAGAATCACGCGATGCTTCCATAATTTTATGATTGGGTCAAATGTATTAAGAAAGTACGTATAAGTAAAGGAAAAGAGAAAAATCAAGAAAGAGTTTTAAAAATTGTAGTTTGATTTCCCAATTCAATGTGTGCATTTGAAGTCATATTCGGCTATTGTTATACTGGGAACAAGGTCCAAAATTTGTTTTGCAACCTCTTTCACGTAATGATTTGAGGCCTAATTCATCATTCTCTGTTGGGTTTTGTAAACTACGGACAAGGAGAAAAACCATGATTCTTTGACTGGCTTAGCTTGCATAATCTGGGCGGAACTTAACGCGTTGTTGGTTAATTCGTGTTATATCTATATAGTTGACATTTTGGAGATAAATCTGCTAAGAGTACCAACATTTTTTACCTGATTACCAGGATTTGTAGATTTTATGTTCGTTTCCACACATGCGTTATCAACAGAAATGAAGAAGCTTGCTATTACCGCTTAGAGGCTGATTTGTCACTCGTTGTATTACTATCCTTTTTAGCTTAAGCTGTTCTTATAATGCAAAGCCGCGGCTTTTTTAAAACTCTTTTATTTGTTGTCGGAAACATTTCACAACGTTATGACCTACACTTACCACTTCTGCAGTATTTTTCCAGACCTTGGTACCGTGTGAATCGTTCTGCGATTCTTGAAGAACACGAATCGCTGTGGTACGGCCGTGGATGGGGTTGTACGTTTGCTGAACGCAGTTGTTTTGACTTCATCGCTGATCGTACAAGGTAAGTTAACGTTTCTACCACTCTCGCAGTGCTTGTTAAAGTCCAGCTCGTTCATCTGCAACTAGAACTCGTCTGTCGAACGTTCCTACAGAGAACTTCATTTTATTCATACTGCACCGTATTTTGTTATTTTTTTATCCGATGGAACGTTTTTTGAGCCCTGAAAATATTCAAACTGGTATCGACCTGTTTAGAGATTGGTTAGATAGCAAGAGACGAAATTCAGGAGAATATGTTTCGTCCCAAAAGACCTGTTTTTTAAAAAGAGTATCAGCGTTTTAAGTCACGAAAACTCAAAGTGTTTCCATTGAGCTGAGTTGAGTTTACTAAAACAATGTTTATTCAACAATAGGCCGACGTTTCAGCAGATGTCGGCTTTCCCAGAGTTTGAGAAGGGACAAACTAACGTGCAGCGTGCTCTTCCTAACACTCTGTTTTCCATACATACTTGGATACTTGGATGGTTGTGCGGGTCCCAGCACAATTTCAACTCGTTTCCCTCTCGCGCAGTCGTTGTCCATGATGGCGGTCTGCTTCGAACATAGTGATCTCCTCGGGCCTCATTTCGTAACCCTGAAATCGTTGCCATTTGCGAGTGCAGATGGTTGACGTTATGACGTTACCCAGAAAAACTTTTGGCCATTGTTTGGGTGATCCTCTAAAAGGACACCAAGGTAGGTCGTCGGACTATCGTAAATCATCGTGTGGGTCAGATATGCACTTATTAATCTAAAACTAGGCTTGACGAAGTTGAATGAATCATGCATTCCTGAAGGACTGATAAATACGGGGTGCACTGCTTTCTCGACTTTGTTTGATTGGAACATGTTTCATAATCTTTCTTAGTTCTGTTGAGATGCATAACTACAATCTACTGGTGATCTTTTTTCGGATAACCTACCAACATTGGACACTAAGGCTATCATCATCGCCCGTTTCACGCAATATGAGGGGACAATAAATACGTATGACGTTTTAGTTTTTTATTTTTACTTTACACGACCAGTCTTCGTGTCTACTGCGCGGATCCCAGCACTTCTCACATTTGATTCGTTTCTTCGTAGTCATTATCCACGAAAGCCTTCCAACTTTTACGTGTGGATTCGGTTGCTTCCTGAAGATTTTCATTTCATTTGAATGTCGTAGAATGCTGCTCAAGTCGACTTTCCCTGGAGTTCTGGGATAGCCGGGCTAGACCGTTTCCACTTGGATTGCAGAGAGTTATTTCATCCCGGATAAGGCCGGTACCAATTTACCGACCCCGATAGGTGAAAGGCCTGGTGGGCTTAGAACGGTCGAACCAGCACCGTGCTCACGACCATCAGCGTCATTGCCGCTATGCTATCCGCCTTGTTGGACTATAGCTCATATTTGTCAGGAAGGAGTTTCTAGCTCTTCAAACTTTAGGTGGACCGTGAAATATTCTGAAAAACTTAGAGGGCAGCAATGGGACAAAGTAGTAGATGGTACAAAGTCTTGCCATCGCTTTGATGTCTAAGATAGCCTTGCTTGTTGATATCTCGATGAATGTTTTGATATCTGCTTTACGCAGCTTGAGATGGACAATTGTTTTGATTTGTTGAATAAATAATCACATGAAAGTGCCGGCTAAAATCAACCGAAAGACACCTAGTTTGCATTTCTGAGTGTTCGGGCAGGCCGCTTCCGAAAACGGCTAACTTTTTATTCAATCAAATCACTACATGATCTCTAAGATTGTTATGTTAACAACTTCTCGACAAATTACCGAAATGCGGTTATTTATGGAAAAATGTCAGCGTCAAATTAGGAGTCACCAACTCGCTTTCCACCCGAAGGGTCTAAATATGTGTGCAGGCTAGAGTTGGCGTTTATTTCCCGTTGCGCACTAGAAATAAATCTCAGAAAATTGCCTGCAAGGATATGAAGAAGGTAATCAAAGAAGGAAAAGCACATCAAAGTTGGCATGACACGACGACTTGAGTTCAGTGATGGACTAAAAAAAGCCTGAAAACGATAAGCTTTTAGGTCGAATGAGTCTATATTCCCTTTCTGCGCCGAAAACCAGTATGACGCCGATGAAAGGAACATGGTGAGTTTCTACACAATTTTGCTATCCAAAAACATCCACGACAAACCGATCTTCTAACAGAACTCGCATAAGAAACTAGATTATAGCACGTTTTATCACTAACTATACTAGTGTGGAAAATGAAATTATGGTGGTGACCCGTATGGTGTGGTGGTGAACCCGCTACTCCCCGGAAAGAACAATAGCGCGTTCGTTCCCCATCGCATACACCTGCGGTCCGGAGTTTTGCAAATATCTCAGCATCATTAATGAAATTATTAAACTGAGCCGCAAATCAGACCATATACTAACCTTCTAGAATATGTAGGAGGAAGTGATTCATTACTATTATGTTACTGTAGTGTTGTTCTCATTCCACTTTTTAATAAAGTCTTCTGGCCAACATAATCACACTAGACTTTCCTAGCATGTACAAAATCGTCTGTTCTGAAGCTATTTCACTTGGAGGCCGTTTTGCATAATTTCATACGTTATTGAATGATGAAGCCGTTCAGTATACCGTCATCCTTTACCACTTTTTTAAGGTACTGATTGAGTCTGTCTGGATTAGCCACTTATGGATGCGTGAATGCTACAAATCAAACATATAGCAAACATGATCTCGTAGTTGTCACCAAATGATTTCACCAACTAAGTATAGAACTGACTGTTCCAAATAATAGAAAAAAAAACCGTCGTATGCTCTTAAGTGCTTGTTATGCTTTCTATTCATATTTGCAGGCTCGTTATTATCGAATCCTCTCAACGGTTTACCACTTCATCGTGGCTGGGAGGTATTCCAGGGTGTAGGACTGCGATGTACAGTGGTGGGATTCATTCCCTGGCAGGGTCTCCCAAGCTGAAAAGGAGTCCGGCGTTTCCATCAGGAAGCCCAGCTAAGAGTAAATCTATACCAGGACACACCACCGTTCTGGTATCAAAGTCGTATTGTGGCAAATCTTCCTCTGATCCACCTGATCTAAGGGCGGCGACTGCCTCTAGTAGTGACGACCAACGGCAGTCTTTGGCTATGCTGACCTCGGGATTCCTGGGAAACGCAGTGGCTAAACCATCAAAACTCCGAAAAATAGAGAATATACTTGAACACTCACAACCAATGAGGACGGGCGGTCCAAGTGTCCAAGTAGGCAAGTATTATCGAACAGTTGCTGAGTGATCTGACATTATTATGGGCAATTAAGAATTCGAATAAAGACCACAACCATCTTGTAAGGTTCTTGTTCTTCATCTGCATCACCATTCTTTTCCTGCGTGACTTCTTCGTCTTTTGCCTTAATAGTTGCTAAATTTCTAGTTAACTATGTTATTTTATTTCCAAGTAAAACACCTCAGTAAAGACAGGAAGGGTTAAACAAAAGTATGCACCAGATCTTAACTGAAATAGAACGAAAAGAAGAAGTTGACGATGAAGATGCCAGTGTCGATTATTTGGTAGAAGTATATATAATTCAAAAATGACTAGGTGAAAAAAACGGCTGTCGAAACACAGAGAATACGATGACGACTAGGATTCATGGTTGGTTTAACAGTCGGAGTCGATATACAGTTACTCGACAATAATCACCTTTGGAATTTTTACGAAAGTTGGAAGATCCATTTGAGGATATTGAGAGAGATAATACAAAAGTCCAGTCCATTCCTATAATATTTTTGGACATTGTTTTTGTCAGCGAAGAAAGCAAATGCGGAGGCGAAAAATGATTGAGTGTGGGTGTTAAGTGAGCCGAAACCTATAAGGGCTTGCATCTTCTGCTCCAGCGCTGCGGCAACATTAGAGCTGCTGTCTTTCGTTGAGCTGTCAACCAACCAGCATACTGTGACGACCAGAGCTCAGCTCGGGAACCGTTTATTGAAGATTCACTTACATGAGGATATGACAGCGCTTACGACTGTGGCTGGTTGCTCACAACTCATCACTTCCCACTTCGTTAAATGTTGATTTTGAGAGAAATTGCAAGCCAGGCCATTTGAGGACATTTCTATTGAAGCCGGTGATTCCATCTCGAGGCAGAGTTAGAGAGGACGATTGTCTTCTCACCGCTTCATTCCAAATGGACGGTTAACCGTGCTGTCTTCAGTGAGATAGTATAGCTTGTTCGTAGCATATTTTTTGCCAACACGTGAAATTTACAGCAGCAAAAGCGGTGTATAATATTAAATGTTTCCGTAAAAAGACATTTTCGTATAATATTTTATTCTGATCAGAATAATTAGTAACTGGTTAAAAACTAAAAAATTGGTTATTTAACTGTAGCGATCAACATCGTTTAAGTTTAAGATGGAAACAGTGACAAAAATGAGGACCAAAGTGGCGAAAAATAAGTGCTGGAGTCGTCCTATTGTGAAACATGACGTGGCGGACAATGGAGTCATGGTATTCTCGAAAACCTTCCGAGCAATTTTATGTGAGGTCGTATTCATTGAAAGTTCCAGGCTTATCCGTTGTCCAGACATCCGTCTTCCTTTCTACGAAAACGCGTTGGATCGCCACCAAATCAACGATTTTGCCCCATGGCCGAGGTAATTGTGAGCATTTTACTTCGTCCGATCGATCGGAGATGGAATTCGTCAGCTTATGGGTCATATTTTCGTTTCACACAGACACACACATACACGTCTTGTATTCCTTCCTGGACCGCACACACGTTCGATAATATTATTCCACTCTCTTCATCGTACTTTTCTTTCGTTAAATATTTGCAGCAATTTTTATAGAGATGAAGGAAATCACATGATTCCTAACGAGTTTTCTTTTTAATATTCTTCTGAATAGAGGCGTATATGCAGCGCAATGGTCAAAGACCCCTTGCGATACACTTGGGTTCGATCCCGAACCCCAGACTCACCAATCCTTCCATCACTCCGGGGTCTGCAAGTTGGTAGTGGACTTGTCTGGGAGGGAGCAGCACTGGCTCGATACATCGGTCGGCCGCCGCGAGTCATTGTACAGGCCAGATGTGCATTCAATCACCTGTAACGATGCTTAATGAGGTCAAATCACGGCGTTTCCCACAGGGAATGATCAACATCGAGAGCTTTGTCCTTTTATTCCTGTGAATTATTATTATCGTAGGAAAAGGTTTCTGTAGACTATAATTAGTATCTAGTTTTGTAGTTAGTTAAATGAGATTTTCAGGCTTTCGTGGATGATCATTACAACCTACTATGAAGAATTGTCACGTTTGGAGAACGTCCGACGATTATACAGTGCTGACATACCATAAACATTTAAAGCTATGGTGCACCTTTTCTCAAAGTTATCTTTCTCAAGCTATGTTCTTTCCGTATTTCCCTTGCTTTAACGGAAAATCATTCTTTGGAAAGAGTTGAACGGTTTCCTATATTGTGTGGAGGTCTAAATCAATTTTGACCAATGTTCTATTTATGGTGCATTTCTTTTTCTTCCTGGTTTTAAGTAACTTAAAGATTTAGAGCGCCCATTCTCACATATAGTTTAAGCTTAATACTTCTTTCATTCGCTTCATCGTTACGCCCATCTCATACGTAGGAGTAATCAGGTTCGGGCGGCAGGTCCGACTGCTTGAAATCTTGTTTTTTTCTCTCCTCATTTAAATGTTGAATACCGTTTTAGGTATGATTGTCCTTAAAATCCCAAGATATCCATGAAGAAGCGTTCGCATATCTTAACAACAAATGGTCGCTAACCCTTCTGAATCGCAAGGAATTTTGACATCTGATGGTTAGAATTCTTCCAAGATGGCAGAGAGTCATTTCCTGGCAACAATTCTTACGATCAGTTAACCGACCCGCTGAAATAGCAGTGTATATGACTATGCAATTCGAAATTTGTTTCAACTACAATATCAAAGTATTCTTGAACGGGCCGTTCAAGTATCAAGTATCAAGTATGTAATTCAATGGGAAAAAGAAGCGCAATCCTTCAGTAACACACCGTCTTCTAAAAACAGCTGCTTTCGTGGTTGGGATATTGAATTGCAATGTGCAGCTGCGACCACGAAGGTTCTGCACCAAGTGAATCATTGAGGCTGAGTGGGAGCTTGCCATCAAGGAGCTTAGCTAAGAATATGTATATCCCGCCATGGACGTCTTTGCCAAAGGAGGTCATCGTATCATGAGTATAATACATTGCGCCGGGTATTTCCTTAGCGACTACACGTGCACTTGATGACTTTCAAGCCAGTCGTTGATTAACGGTGTTACAGATGATATAATGTTATCGTCACGGTGACTACAAAGAACTATCCACTAAGCGTTTGGTAGTTTATAAAATAGACTGTGGTGGCGCCGAGAGCTCCTGAGACAGAAAGCAAAGTTCATTTCCTTTATATAATGAGCAAAAAGGGTTTTCAAATCTTCTCAGACCACCAGAAATCCGCCAAAAGTAGTTTTGCTCTACCTTTTCCATATTTTTATCGAAAACGAGAATGCTTTGAAGAGCTTAAACCAAAGCTATTTCGTTAAAGCATGTAAGAGCGCTTGCCAATGACCGTCGTAATTACATACTTGATACTTGAACGGCCCGTCCTCATTGGTTGTGCGGTCCCCAGCATAATCTTCATTCTTCGGAGATTTGCTGGTTAAGCCATTGTGGTTCCCTGGAATCCCGACACTATCGCAGGCAGGCGTAGTCCTTGTGGATGAGAGGAAGATTTGCAACCATGCGACTTTGATACCAGGACAGCGGTGGATCCTGGTAATAGTTTACTTTTAGCCAAGCTTCCTGATGGAAACGCCGGACTCCTTCTCAGCTTAGGAGACGCTGGGGATGAATCCCTCCTGTTCATCGCATCCCGACCCCCAGTAACACCTCCCAGCCACGGTCAGGCGGTGAACCGTTGAGAAGACTGTTGTAATTACGTTTCTATAAGTGCTTTCTCGTATATAACTTGGAAAAAAACCATCATATTGTCGAAACGGCACGTTAACACGGCAAAGAATTCGCTCGATCGAGAAAAGGCGTCATGGACATCGATGAAAAAACCTTATCAAAACTTGTTTCGCATCATTACTATCATTTCAGAAAAAGCTATGATGGAGAGACATTTGTTATAAGGCTCACCGAGGCGTGTAAGAACAAAGCAGCGAATAGTTGAAAACAAACCGAGATGGATAATTTCCTGATTACAAAAACTTCGTACGAAGCACCGATGAAATGACGTATCCTAATTTACTGCTCACTCGCAGTGATCTTCTCACATCCGGCTACACAGTCGGGTAATGGATTGACACTTCAACAACGTTAGGAGGTGAAAAACATTGCTCAAGAGAACTGTAGGCCATCACAAGCCGTTGTGTAGACCATATGAGTTCAGTCACCTAAACGATGTTCAGCGAAGTGAAATGCCTTTCGCATCTCTATGGGAGAATCACCCAACTGAGCAAGGGTCCAAGTATCCAGATGAAAGCGAAGACAGCAGCGACCCAATTTGCTTTTAGATCTAAATCGTTTTTTTCTTTTTAGAGCTTTTTTTGTTAGTAGACGTCTAGCAAATGTCAAGTAGAACTCAAAAGAACTCTAAAATTGCGTGATTTTCAGCTAAATAGGTTCACATTGGGGTTGTTGATCTCTCTTAGAACTTATTTTTGCGATTGGCACAAATTTATTAAAAATTTTGGAACACAAAAAGGCTTCTGCGAACAGGAGACAGGAAAAGAACAAAAGTTGGATGTATATGTATTTGTTTCCTGTTTCGCACATACATATATGTGTACGTATATATATATATATATATATATATATATATACATATAGATATATATGTACATACACGGGAAAGAGTTGGATAACATAGTGGAAGTGATGTCGGTCATCAGGAGCACGGTGCCGCTTCGACCCCGCTCCGAGCTCACCGAGCCGTTCACTTTTTCGAGGTCGGAAAACTGACATCGGACTTTTGCGAAAAAAGACTCTCTAAACTCTCTGAAATCCAAGTGGGAACACTCTAGCCTCTCTCAGGACTACAGTGAAAATCAACTCGACCACCGTTTCACGACATTCGAGATGAAAGGAAAATTCTCAAGCAGCAGTCGATGCTCATCTGTAACACCTGTATCACCTGTAGTCTCGTTGATCGTCGAGTGACTCGAGCGGGCGCTAGTAAATCTTCCATTTTTCCCTGTCGCGTGCAAGAGTAGCCCAGTGGGTTCTGCTCGCTCTAGGGACTCGTCGAGCATCATATCTTTCTTCAAAGCTCTTTGTGAAGAATTCTGACCATCGGGTCGGTGGTCTTTCTGCAGTACGTTTGACATTCCGAGGAATCCAGTCACTAACGGCTCTTGTCGATCGGCTGTCATTCATACGCATTACGTGTCTGGCCCACCTTACGTTCGACTGTTTGGCGTACCGAACACCGTCTTTGATTTTTGACCATTGACGCAGATCGGGGCTCTGGATCTCATTTCTTACTTGTGTGGAACGGGATACTCCTAGCATCGTTCTTTTGACTACGCGTTCGATAACGCTGAGTGACCTTTCATCCTATTTACGCAGCGACCAGGTTTCTGACGCATACATTAGAGCAGGAATTACTGTTGAGTCGAAAAGGTGGGCGCGGAGTCGGGTGTTCTTTGTCCTCTTCACTATATCCTCGACGTTCTTGAAAGCTTCCCGCTCGTTCCCCTCTGCTCAACTCAGTGGTTAAGTCGTTTAACATGTTGATTTCCCTACCTAGATAGACATAACTGTAACATTCTGAGATATTCGTTCCGTTGAGCGTGAATGGTGCATGCGAAACCAATCCGTTCTTCATGAACATCGTTTTTGCGAGATTTAGTCGAAGACCAATCTTTCCACAGGCTTTATCAAAGTCGTCAAGCTTACGTTCCGCTTGGATAATGTTTGGTGTTATAAGGACGATGTCATCAGCAAAGCGAAGATGGTGTAACTGCCGACCATCGATTTTCACTCCCACGTTCACTTTTCACTGATCGTGAGTCCAGTGGTGACTCGATTCCTCCCCAGGCCCACTAGGCCTCTCCTCATTCCAGAATCGGGAAATTGCTACAGACTTTCCCGTGAAATAATCTCTACAGCTCAATTGGGAGCGCTCTACCCCGTTTATCTCAGGATTCCAGGAAGAATGGACTAGACGAGCATTCTACGATGTAAATATATATATGTATACATAAATAAATAAATATATGTATATGTTTTATTTTCGAAACACTGCTTCACGATTTACACCAGTAATTTTCAGGACGTCGTGAACTTGAAGGAATAACCAGTTCAAACTGCAAGTCTTTGCCAAGCATTAGTGAGTGTTGTTACTCAAGTTATATGAAATGCTACTTTTCTGGAATCCAAATAACTTTCTTGCCGTTCCTGCCCCTACTTCGAGCATCAAAGCGACTGAACGTGATTTCGTTCACCACACAAATATTTTGGTACAGTATGATCCCTATGTATTTGTTTATCTTTAATGCTACCGTGCTTGTACTGATTTTTTTACAAATTTAAATTACCACAAGAGTAACTACTACGGCCGACTTTCTATTAACCTCGGCATTGATCAAGTAATTCTCCGCATTCTGTTCGTATTTTTTTGAGCAAACGCGAGGTGTTATTGTTCTTTGTTCACGATTAAGCTGACGTTTCGGCAAATTTCGCCTTCTTCAGAGCCTGGAAAGGTCAAGTTGATAGCAACTCACTCGGCCAGACGCCTCCATAACCAAACAAAGAAACCCTAAACCAAGATTTCAATCACTTTGAACACAGCTTTGCACACTCACCGCTTTCTATGAGGTCTCCACTAAGTATGTCACGTAGAGACCAACCGCACAGAAATCACGTGGAAGTATAATGTGCCCCTCACATCAGAAAAGCAGTTTTATATACTGCCCTATATCACGCGTGATAATGAGGCATTCTTCCCTGCGGTTCATTTTCGGATTTCTGGAATTAATCCAGAGTGCCTCGAGAGTTTTTCGCGCCTGTGTTCTCGATTCGCGTGCGAGGATCGTGACACATACTTCGAAGTCGTCCCCGTTATGTCTCTGGGTCCTATGCGTGCCTAGCGGGGTATTTGGTCTATTTTTGCCGGCTAGGTGTTCTTTCATGCGGACACAGAGGGGTCTACCCGTCTCGCCAATGTATTCGTCACCACACGTCTTACAGGAGATCAGATAAACTATACCCGAGCTCATGCAATCACCGTCTCTACCACTGGGGCAAATTATGCAATTGATCAAATTGATTATTGATTATCAAATTGTTATTATCAAATATTATTATAATTATGTAATTATTAATTTATTAATTTATTATTAATTATTAATCAATTATATTATTATTATGTTATCATATAATATTATTATTATTGTTATTATTAATTATTGATTATCAATTGATTATCAAATTGTCAATTGCAATTGATCAATGCCGAGGTTAATAGAAAGTCGGTCGTGGCAGTCTCCGCATTCTTGTTGAGCAAACGCGAGGTGTTATTTTTAATCTCTATTCACGAATAAGCTGACGTTTCGGCGGATTTCGCCTTCCTCAGAGCCTGGAAAGGTCAAGTTAGCAATGTACTTAGCCAAACACTTCCATAACTAAACAGAGAAAGTGCTGAGCCAGGATTTCAATCGCATTGAACACAGTTGTGCACACTCACCGCTTTCTATGAGGCTTCCGCTGAGTATGCTGCGTGAAGACTAACCGCACAGTATTCACATAGAAGCGTAATGTGCTCCTCCCATAAGAATAACAGGCTTATATACTGCCCAATATCACGCGTGATAATGAGGCATTCTTCCCTGCGGTTCAGTTTCGGATTTCTGGAATTAATCAAGAATGCCTCTAGAGTTTTGCGCGCTTGTGTTCTCGATTGTTGTGCGAGGATCGTAACCGCTACTTTGAAATCTTCTCCGTTATGTCTCTGCGTCCTGTGCGTTGCCAGTGGGGTATACGGTTTACGTTTGCCGTCTAGGTGCGGACACAGAGGGGTCTACCCGTTTCGCCAATGTATTCGTCTCCGCACGCCTTACAGGAGGTCAGATAAACTGTACCCGAGCTCATGCAATCACCGTCTTTGCCATTGGGGCAAATTATGCAAGTTTGCGTTGCACGTAGAAGGTTATATAAGCGGTTACGGCGCCTAAGATCACTCGATGGCATTTCACGCCATTGAAATCCAGAAATCTGAAAACGAAACGCAAGGAAGAGTTCATTATTATCACGCGTGATATTGAGCAGTATATAGGCCTGTTATTCTAATGGGGGGGGGGGGGGGGGGGGCACATTACGCTTCCATGTAAACTCTGTGCGATTGGTCTTCACGCGACATACTCAGGAGAAGCCTCACAGAAGGTGGTGAGTGTGCAAGGATGTGTTTAACGTGATTGAAATCTTGGTTTAGCATTTTCTCTGTTTGGTTATGGAAGTGTTTGGCCGTGCAGATTGCAGTCGACTTGTTCTTTCCAATCTCTGAGGAAGGCGAAATCCGCCGAAACATGTGCTTATTCGTGAATAAAGAATAAAAATAACACCTCGCCTTTGCTTAACAAGAATATGAAGAATCACCACAAGAGTGTTGAGATATAAGCAAAATCGACGCCTCAAGTGCTCTTCCAACCCGTGATAGCGCAATCTGGGCTTTCGTTACAGCTCCGGCTTAACTGAGGTCAATGCCAATATGTGCTCCCAATATCAATTCCGTTGACGGGTGTTTGCTGATGTCACCGTTAGGGTAAAAGCCGGCTGGAAGAAAGACAAAGTATGGGCCTAGAGGGTACAGTGGTTAACAAGTGCGCCAGTGGAAGTAGTAGTCACCGGTTCGTAGCACATTTGTGGCTTCGAGTTTTGTTTACACCTCAGCATCCTTGTTGTCGTATTTCACTTAATAAATGCCCTGGCTTGAAAACGAACAGGAAGTAAGCAAAAGCTAAATTTAAATTCCGTCTGTAATTTTTTAAACACCCTGAATCCAATGAGTCAAAACTGGAAGGGCACTCTGTAGAAATTTTAGAAATATTTTTTTTACATCTGTAGTGTGGATTCCAGCACTTCTCGCATTCAATTCGTTTCCTCGCATCCATCATCCACGAAGGTCTTCCAGCTTTTTACGCGAGGCTTCGACTGCTGTTTGAAAATTTTTCTTTCATCATGAATGTCGTTGAATGCTGCGCGAATTGATTCTTCCTCGAGTTCTGACATAGAAGGGTTAGACCATCGTCATTTGGTGTAGAAAGAGTGAAGTTTTCCCAGGTAAGTTGGATACCAAGTTCCCAAACCCTGATGGGTGAGAAGGCCGGTGAGCCCGAAGCTGAATCGCACCAGCACACGTACTAGTATGAGACTAGTCGCAACGCCACTCTCAATAAACTAGTCATGTGAGAAAAGATCTAATCTGAGCCACAAAGGACGGCGAATACTTGTGGTTGTGATCTGATGAGGCGTTTCAGTAGTTCAGGGATGGCAGGTAGCTCGACAAGCAATAACATCACCTCACCATTCTGCACAAATGGCTGTACCGCGTACAACATTAGGTGGTGAGACAACGGGTAGGAGTAGAGCATAGTATGTCAATAGGAACGGACAAAACCAACACACATTCGGAACACCGTGAAGATTGTTCCTCGCTTCTTTTCAGATTTCTCAGACAAGCCGAACTTCATGGCTTGCTTTAATTTTCGGATAACGTCAATTTGTTTGTGATATCCTAAAGCAGGAAAATAAAACACGAACAATATCATGAGTCAGTTGCATGATAGGTCCTTTAACACTAATGGAGAAAAAATCCTGTTACTCAATGTCGATATCGTAGGCTTTTATGCCCATATGTTGCTGTTCTTTTCTTTTATGAGATCCCATTACCTCGCTTGGGAATTCTCTGTCCACGATCTCTATAGCAAAAGGATGTTGGTACCACCAATTTTATGCTTTTGGAGGCTTACACACTATGTTAGGAAAAACCAGAGAAAGTGGTTCGATGATCGGGGAATTTGGAAGTAGAAACCGAAATGAGAACGGAGACTACCTTGATAGACAGTTTCCATGGCAGAGCTATTGCATGGAAACTCATCTACTGCTCGACTTATCCAGGGATCGGCTATGTCCTCACAAAAAGAAGAAGAGCTTTCCATTTTAAACATCAGCGGTGAAATCATTCTGTACTAAGTAACATGACGGCGTTCTTCGAGAGAAGATTCGGTCCAGCCATAATCAGGGAAAGAACTCCTGTAGTCGAACATTATGCAACAAGTTTGCCTGCCCCCTGAAGAATGCTCTGTGTTCCCTCATAGCACTATGTTTCGCTCCCAACGATTCACCATCTCATCGTGGCTGGAAGGTGTTTCTGGATATCGGGCTGTAATGTACAGCGGTGGATTCATCCCCACAGCAGAGTCTTCCAGGCTAAGATGGGGTCTGAACTTAGATCTGCTCGAATTCAAAGTTTTCACTGATTCTCATAGAGAACATCCCAGAAAGCAGCGAAAATATCCTGTCTATTCATACACTCAAACTTAAGCTGTAATTGTAAGAGCTGCTAAGAACTTTTCCTTTTTGTAATCTTCCTATTCTTTTTCTTCTGCGCTTCTACTGCATTCCGAATTGAATTGACCCTTTGTAAGAACTATCCCGGACTCTTCTTAGATAATTACGCTTGCACGATATGATTATAAAAGTCTTATTTACTCGGTTAACGTTTCGACATCTTCATCTTCTTCAGAAGCCGACTGATTCGAGCCGATTGTCCACAGCTTTTCATCCCTGTGATGTTGCGTCTTCATGGTCGCATCGATTCGAACGCAATGGAGAATGGAGCATCTCCTATTTGGCAGTGCCCTTTCCTACAAGACTGTTGCTGATCTACTGCCATAGAAGATCTACCGATCTGCTTACATGGTGGCAATGCATCCTGCAGAAGTCAGCGTTATATTTGCTGACACATAACGTAACAATATTTCTAGAAGTCGACTTTCGCTTAATCTTCCTGTGTAAAAAAATCGATACTTTATTATATTGGTTCAGTAACGTAAGAAAATATTGGTTATGCATGCCGAGGTTGACTGAAAGCCGGTTTTTAGAGATACCCTGTCTTTGTCTGGTGTACTTCCAATCACTCATTCATCTCTGTCAAACGGAACTAACAGAGAATCTCTGCGACTTCGTTACTATGAACTCCGCCCATTCCAGAAGATGTATTTGTAGTTAGTCTACTATTCGGTTAAAAGCCGTTTTAATACCGAAATATTGTTTTCAAAGAGGACTTTCATTTAACCTTTGCAAGAGTAATCAGTATTTTGTTCTATTGGTGAGCTTACACGAGGTTGATACACGAGATGATCTTTATTGTGGCTAGCGGATGCGAAGGCGCTAAAACATTAGCAGCATAAACATTTGGTGTTAACTCTTGTGCAAAGACATGAATAGAACAAAATATTGCCCTTACAGCCCATATCGATTTCTTACATTCTTGGTCCTAGCAGAAATCACTTGCTGGCCTCTCCATTCGCATAAGCAGTGTTTGCCCCAGTCATATGATATCCACGCACCGTGCCAATCATTGATGCTTAAGAACTTGTCATTAATCTTAATTAAACCTCTTACATTTTTTAATCTCGTCATGTTGTAATTGCTGCCTCTTCCATGAATCCGTGAAGTCGGAAAACCAACCAGCACAGTCGCGAATCTGTTGAGAGACTGAACCAACTATGAGATTCGTTACTCTGGCTCGTCAGAGTTGCCGGTGATGCTTGATCAGTGGAAATAATGGACGTAATGCTCGGCAAAATATTTTTAGTGTATGGCCATTTAGTCCTACTCTTTTTGATGCAGAGGTTCGTCTGCAACCACCGTATAAAATGTGAGAATAGTGATGGCAAGAGAAAAACCATAGAAAAGTATTGAAATTTCATGGTTTTTTGGCAATAGCACGAGGATATCACAAAACGTTATTTGGCCAACATTTCGACTCTTTCGCTTTCTTCGGAGCCGGATTGATCCGAGTGGAGTGTCCACAGCCGGTTATTCTTGTGAGTGTGGGTCGATTCCTATCGAGTCGGCCCACTGGAATGAAAAACCGCTTGAAAAACTTTTCTGAAAAAAAGAAAAAACAAAAAAAAAAACAGAAAAACAAAACAAAGCCTCGTCTTAGCTTGTCTGTGAAATACTACATCGATTTCAATCTTTGGTTAGGCGAAAGTCGAATTATTAAAGAAATCAGATCGTGGGGATGTCAATTCGAAGAGACGAAAGAAAGAACAAATAGCAACGAGACAACAGCATCGTGATTTTCATCTAAACTCATGCCTAGTTGACGACGGTGGTTGATGGACGGATAGATGGATGGCTTGTTTATCCATGAGGTTGTTCAGTCTCAATAACTGATATCGAGCCGACAGACCGACCAGCAATGCATCATGTCGTCCGTTCCTCGTACTACTTCGTGCATTTCTTTCTTTCTCTCCAGTCATCTGTGCTACGTTCAACAGCACTTCTACCTCGCAGTCGCCTCTCGTCCATCAGAGTGTTCTTTTCATTCGGTCCTTCCGCACTAAAATGCATTCTAGCAAGAAAACAGCGTAATCGAATTGTTCGTGGCGTAATCGATTGTTTTTCGAAGGGTCAGGTCGAGATATGACCTTTGTTTTTTCCCTGCAGATCATACAATCTCTAGGTGAACGTTGGTTTATTTTTCCCTTACTTTCAAACCGAATCTCTCGGTTTTTTAGAGGTTTGTTCTTTACGTCCTCTCGTTTATTCATACATTTTCTCACACTGAATAGAAGAGACTAGAGGACTCCACATTCCATCAATTTTTAGCATAACATTTCGATTGCGAACTTCCGGGCCATTTTAACGGGGAACCACTAGTTCATCCTTAATTTACTATACATTTCGTTTCGCACATTTAGATCAACACATTTATCGATTGAGTAAAGTTTCCTGATCAGATGTCTATTCTCCGTTACCATTGGCTGCCGTTTTCGCTCTATGTTAGATAGGGTTCTCCTCATCCTGATTTCATCCTCTCCAGACAGCTTTATAACAACTCGTATGTGTTGCCACTTCTTCGTAAATTCAGAAATTCATATCATTCGACTTTTTTGGCTTTCGAAACTTCTTGGTTTGAAGCAGAAACCCTATGACCAAGGCATATTATCCAATAAGCGGTTTAAACTCTCACACCTAGTGATTGATCTCGGCATCCATCCATCGAAGAGAGATGTCAGCCCTTCAATCACAGTTTTTTTTTCAAATTTGGTTATCTAATGCATTTATTTACACGCCTCTTTTTTGCGTAAGTAGTAGGCAACGCCCTAAGATTCAGTGTCAGTTGATTTCCACTGATAAGTGTCGGACGACGTGAATGCTATCAACTTATTTTCATCCCGGTCATATGTTCTTTCGCACAGAGGGTTTCCATTGTACTTTTTATAACTAATCCATGGTTTATCTAGCTTATTTTTTACAGAGTGTTAGTCCAGCGAAGCTATCTTATACATCTAACAATTTACAAAAAGCCATTTCTGAGAGTACTTTACTAGTCTAATTCAAACCCGGCGCTAACATTGTTGGTGCTAAAAGGGTTATTGCGTTATCTCCTACGAAAACGTGAACGAAGATATTTTCGTTATCTTGGCATGAAAACATCTTATAACCAAGGTAGGACTTTGTACCACTGAAGAAATGTGTATAGATCTGTTCTCTGTACGACAAGGACCAGGTGTTCATAGAGTTCGCGTTCATCAAAACTACACATTTCCACCCTTGTTCCCATAACATTTCATCAACCTTGTAAAACTTGAATTCAACTAAATTCCATCACTTACGTTTATTTTATTTGAACTGTTTACAGGAAGTTTCTGCAGTAATTTCAATTTATAAGCACCACAATAGACAATTTTGATCAAAGCAGAAACATTTGTCACAATGGCTACATGTGGCGTTAATCTATTTGGAATGTATGCCAGCTGATCTGGAGTGTTTAACCCTTGTTAATGCCTTATAGCAGTCGAACATCTTTATTTTCTTTTTGGAGTCTTTATGAAGATTTGCATGCGCTATATCTTAAGGATTTAAGCATAAATAAACTTGACCATTGAACCCAGCTACCGAAGTTTTTTTGACATTTTCTTTCGAAAGGCTCTCTATCAGCCCAGCAAATGTTGGAACGACTAGACGATCATCTATATCACCTGTCATTTCATTGATCATCGAATAGCTTGAGCGAGTGTTAGTAAATTTTCCTTTTGCCCCTGTTGTCTACAAAAGTAGTCCAGTGGGTCCTTCTCGCTCCAGACGCTTACTGGCACTGTACCTTTTTAAAACGGTCTTAAAAAGGATTTACTAGCATATCCATGGTTTTCCTGTTGTGAGTTTAACATCTTGAGCAATCCAATTGCCAACGGCTCTTCTCCATCGGTTTTTGTTCCGACGAATCGCGTGTCCAGCACACATGATTGTCGACATTTTGGCGTGCATAATGGTCTCTCTGATTTTTTATCATTGACGTAAATCGGTACTTTCGAGCCCCTCTGTCGCTCGCATGATTAAGGGTGCTCCCAGCATCGTCTTTTCAGCTGTTTATTCGATGACGCTGAGTGATCTTTCATTCTGTTTGCATGCAAGCTTCCGACACGTTAGGACAGGAATAATCGTGGAGTCAAAAGGATAGGCACGGAACCGGGTGCTCTTTGATCTCTTTACTACACCCTCAATGCTTTTGAGAGTTCCCCAACCTGTTGGCTTTCTCCTTCTTAACTCTGGACCCAAAAAATTTTCGTTAATTATGTGGACTTTCTGACCTAGACACACGCAGCTAGAGCATTAGGATATAATCGTTCTGTCATGCGTGAGTGAAGTATACGAAACCAATCCGTTCCTCATGCACATTGTTTTCGTGGGGTTTAGTAGAAAACCAAAGCGCTGTTAACGTCGGTCAGCATTGGTTTCATTTGGCCAATGCTTGGTCTTACAGAAACGACCTCATCAGTAAAGCGAAGATGGTATATTTGCGGACCGCAAAAGAGCCTACCATAATCGCTCGATCAAGTCGGCTCCGCTCTCTGATGTGGAAAGAATCGCGCGACTTATTATGAACGTCACCTATGTCTCTATTTGGGCACTAGTGCTCTGTCGAGGCTGTTCCATTCGGCTGAAATTAGGATTGCCCCCTACTCGGCCACTGCTTGATAACGTGCTATGGTAATCCTGTTCGATCATTATAAAAGGTTAAAAGGATAAGCGCTTGGCGTTGATCAATCGCTGAGGGATGTGCCATGCATTTGGCTTCATAATGCATTGTCACAGGTGATTGAATGCATATCTGGCTTACAGAATGACTTGCGGTGGCCTACCGATGTATCGAGCCAGTGCTGCTACCCTTCCATACAAGTCTGGTAAAAATTTGCCGACCTTGAAGGGATGGAAGGCTTGGTGAGCCTAAGACGCGGGATTCCCCACATGTGTATTGCAGGGTGACTCTAACCACTGCGCTTCAAACGTTCCGTTCAATCAATGTATGCTAATGAAATGTCTTTTCATCTGGGGCGGTCTATCGGCCAAAGAAACATTCACATACAAATTATCGGCACTTGCAGTTTTCATTCATCCAAGAAATGGTTATTGAATTCCATCACTACTGACTAAATCACACCTCCATTTCTGGCTGGGTCGCCACCGATGCGCCGTATTCCTGTTGTACTCCTATTGCACAACTTGAATACACTAAATTGTACTAAATATGTGCTAGACCAACGGAAGCTCGTAGTTTGAACTGCACAGCGATTAAGCCAGATATTCTTCATCTGATATCCACATGGTACTGCCCATCTTTTCGGCAGCCAAGCTTGCACAGAGAATCGAAAAATACGGAATTTCATCCTTAGTCCGTTAAAACCTCTTACTCTACAACGGTTTGAACTTTCGAAATCTTTTGAAATTCTCATCTATTTTAATTGTGGATATTCACGGAAAGTTTCTCAAAAAGCAGCACCGACTGTTATACGAACGAAATTCAATTTTTGACCAGATTTTAACATTATTCCAAGACATTGTAATAAATAGTGAAGATTGCATGGCATGGGCGAGCATGAAAAGATCTCATGGGCTTCGTTTATCTTAAGAAACTGGCTGTGATAGGGTTACGAAATCCTTTTGTCCTCTTGTCCACTAGTGGATAATTTTTTTTATCACACAAAGGCTGGAAATGCTCCAAGAACATAAAAACATACATAGAGAAACTTACGCGATATGTACGATATAAAAACACAAAAATTACTGACAAAGTCGCAGAAAAATCGAATTGAAGAGCGAGGAACAGCGTCACAAAAGGATGGGTCATCTGTTGGCGCAAACCGGATGATATGAGTTGATCTCAATTCACGGAGAATGTGGCGGAAATGCTTGCACAGTACAATGCGGTCGCCAAGCAAAATTAGGATTCATTGGTATTTTCCTTCTAATTCAGAAACTTCGATGTTCAAAATGACATGGTTCTTTCTATGGTGCTGTCTGGTCTCGTATTTTTCATTCGTGAATGCCGAAGACGAGATTCCTACCGGACCACCCATTCCGGTCACTGTCAGGGAGCTAAAATCGGGTGATACTCTACTATTTGTCCAAGTTGTAAGTGATCGTATCTTATAATAAATTTCAGATGTAAAGAGAAATTTGTTGTTGATGATCGCACATCTTTTTGAAAGAGCTTATTATTGTTATGAAGTTTTGTGAATGATTAATGATAACTACTTGTTGATCATTAGGCAAGTTGGTCTTCTATAGATCAGAGGTGTCAGTTTACACGCTAGCTTATGCGATGTCGATGCTAATTGACATAATAAAGTCCATTTAACTTAGTAGAAGAAGTCACAAATCATTCAGAATTCAGTTATACCATGTATGGCGATAGGGTGGTGTGAAAATATGAAAGAAAGAATAACATTTCCCAGAATAAAGTTTCTTTTAATTCTTCCTACATAGACAAAGAAGCGCAACTCATTTTGTTGAGGTTTGGCGGCATGGCGATCGAGCACCGACAATGACCTATCCAACTGACGTTTATCAAGAAGATGCCTGGCCAAATGGATGGGGAGAACTTACACAGGTAGAATGTCTGTCTCAGTATCGAGCTTTTTCGTATTGTTTAAAAGAAGTAAGTGGATGACGAGAAAGGAGCTTGTGCTTACGATACGTAATTGTAGATGGGAATGCGTCAACAATACGCACTAGGACAGGTCCTACGAAGGAGATATATCGACATAGACGAACCGTTCATTAGCCACCGATACAACTCAAAGCAGGTACATTATACTGTTTAATAGAGGTCATACTCTCTTAGCTTGAGCAAAGGGTTCTTAAGGTGACGGAGAGCACAGTGGTAGTGACACCGATCAACACGTGCACGATGCTGGTTCGATCCCGCCCCCGGCTCACCAATCCTCTCATCCCTTCGGGGTTGCGAAATTCGTGCCCTACTTGTCGGGAAAAAATCACTCTATGTAATCCAATTTGGAACGCTCTCGCCCACCTATCCCAGGACTCGAGAGAGAATTGCCTTGACCAGCATTCTACAACATGAAGTAAAAATCCGCAGCAGCAGCCGAAGCGACGCGTAATAAAGTTGAAAGGCCTTCGTGGATGATCGATTCGAGGAAACGAAACGAATGTGGGAAGTGCTGGCATCCGCACGGTAGACGTGAGGACGGGTCATATAAAATATAATTTAAAAAGGGAATCTTAGTGAATGTCTTGGAAGGAACACGTTCCCAAAATCTTTTCCTAGGTTTATTTTCGATCGACAGACGTGAATCGGACATTGGTTTCGGCGTACGCCAATATTGCGGGAATGTTCACAAGCGGTGAGCCAGGGAAGGACTATCCCGCGCAGGAAAGGTTAGTGCCTACTCAAATCTAAACCATTCAGTTCAGAAAACTTACTTAGTAATGACTAACTATTATCTTCAAATGTATCCCACCGCCTGCATTTGTGATCATCCGGCCCATTGCTTAGGAAAAACACATTGAATATTTGCAAACATTACTGGACTATTGTGCGTTCATCAACAGAGTGTGATTTTTACAAACAAACCAGTAATAATCTTCTACGGATGGATAGAGTCTTCTTGTTCAGATATAACCAGTTTTCCAGAGAAATCAATAATTGTTTTGGTTATTTTTATTTTGCTTGCTTTTCTGTTTATTTTTCAAAACAATCGTTATTTAACCTCGGTGGTAATAATCAATACCTTCTTGGATTGTTGAGCTAACACGAAGCCGATAAAGATGTTTATTCGACTTCGGCTTTGATGAAGACGAGGACGCCGAAACGTTAGTCGAATGAACATCTTTATCAGTGATTAATTTTCTTACTTTTATAGCATCCTCATGGGATTTGAAGAAAATGTAATGTTTATCAAAATGCTTTTTATCAGAGCAAAAGGCAACTATTAGGTTTTGTTTATTGTTTCTTTGTTCTCTCCTCTCACCACAAATCCACTTCTTGTGGAATTACACTTAACACTTAGACTGAACATCTGTATTACCACAGTTCACTGGATTTGTGTTGATTTTCAGTTGGCCCACTGGTTGGACTCCTGTACCGGTGCATACAATACCTCTAGAGGAAGACTACGTGAGTACCAGAAAACTGGCTTGTACAACAACTGAACAAAGAATTCGTCTAGGTTGGCAACGTTTTCGCTCCTTGTCCACGTGCCGAGCAATTAGATAACCAGCTGCGGAATAGCGTTGAATTTCAAGCGATCAAGAAGAGCAATGAGGTAAGCAGTTTTCTTAACCTAGCAGCAATTTCTGCACTGAAGCTCTACCAGTGAACATCACCATTTTCCTGACCGATACCTGTCGACGAAATACTTTTCCAAACTTTCGCCAATTTTTGTAAATCCCGATTGGAAATGCTGAGTCTGTTTCAGGAGTTTCTGCAATTTCTCAGCGAAAAGACTGGAATGAAAGTCGACCTGACGAATCTCTACCTTATCAACGACGTTCACTACATTGAGGTAATAAGCAAATTTTCGGCTTTCTGGTTTTTTTTTTGTCGTCGTTGTAACAGCCGCTGAAACTAAGCAATTTAACAAGGTGGGGTTCAAAATTATAGCAGTTTCACTTGTTAACTTGTAAAAATTCCGGAACGATCTTGCGAATCTACATGGACTAAGTTGGTGAAAGACTAGCTAAGCTCCGATAACCGAGCTGACCTTTTGCGGTAATGCTGGCGATGTCGTCCTCAACCAATAGAAGACTTGTCTCGATACAAAATTATTATTTTGAGGAGGACCACTACTTAGTAAATTGTCATGTCTTAGGCCGATGAGCAATTTTTTATTTTAAACCCATCTGAGCGTTTGTAGCGCAGTGATTAGAGGTGCCCTGCAATACACATTTGGTCGCGGGTTTAAAATGGGGCAACACGATGTCTTCCATCTAACCCAAATTGCTAAACTGGTGCCGGATCGGTCTAGGAGGATGGTAGAACTAACTTGATGCGTTGGTTGGCCACCGTAAGCCATTGTGTATGCCAGATATGCATCAATTACTTTCAACGAGCTTGATGAGGTTAGGTGCATAGTGCGTTCCTCAGGAATTGATCAAAGCCTATCGCCTTGTCGTTTTTATCCTTTACCATCCATTTTCTAATTCTTTGAGAGCCACAGCACGTTTTTTCAGTCAGTACATTGTCGTGTATCATTCATCGTTCACAAAAGTGTTAAGATTTCTTGAATGCTGGTTAGTCAATTTTACCTGAAGGCCATAAACAGTCTTTCTAATACGTGTCTGGGTGCAAGCAGTTTGCCGGTTGCACGCGATCTCCACTTTTTGTTTATCACAGGAATCCTTTTTCAATGACTCTCGAAGAAATTTGCCAACCCTAAGGAGATGGGCAGCTTGGTCGGCCCTGCACCAGGTCGAACTATGTTTCTTGCAGGTCCCCTGTAACCATCACGCTACCTACACCATGAAACCAATTGCATACCCACCTACATATAATTTTATTTGCATAAGGTTTTTTGGTGCTCATTTCGCTATAATGCCTTTTTGGTCTGCATGTTTTTGAGTCCTTTCAAAGCAAAACATGCATTTTCAGGAGGTTTCTTCTCAAATCAATTCATTTCAAGTTAGTGATGTTTGTGAATTCACTGAGTACGTCGTTCTATTGCAGACGATATACAACATGACCCAACCGGATTGGTTGACTCCAGAAGTGTCAGAGCGACTGCGCAATCTGACCCTAGTAGTTAACGAGTACACTTATGGCATCGCCAAGCCCTATTTACCCGAGCTGATTCGTCTGAGAGGAGGTATTATATTAATCCAGAGTGCTGTAATTTCCAATTTCTAATCTTTGACCTTCTCATATTCTCCGTCAATAAAGACAGATGTTTTGGTAGCCTAGAAGGCGTGTCGTGAAGTGGGAAGTTTGCAGAATTTGAAAACTTGAAAATTTTGATAAAATAGAAATTATAAGTGCTAGATTTTATACCTTTTTAATCGCGAAACATTTTCGTCTCCTAGCCTGTACCTAATTATTAAAGATAATACATTCCACTTATAGGATGTCCTTGAAAGGAAATGTCCAGCTTATCATAACGGCAACGCTTGTATAGTAAAAAGAAACATCAATTGTCGGAGTGAAAAATTGTGAACTTTTGGCTTATTTTAGGTAAACGAGGAAAATTACATGACAGGGCTCTTTTGGATCCAATTAAGACCCAAAATTTCCCAATTATAAGCTCAGTGTTTTAAGAACAACTTATTGATTCAGGATCGATGCTTCGTTCAATTGTGGATCTGATAGGTCAGAAATTATATTGTCATCGATATGTCAACGAACGTGATGAATGTGATTGGATTCGCCCGCTCAAGTACTACGCTTACTCAGCGGTAAGTGCACATTTTCACTTCTGGATGACCATCTGTTGTGAAAATACCTGTGCTCCAAGGAAAGAACATCGTGTAGTTAAGGAAAAATTGCTCACACTCTTTTACGTGACCAAACTTACTCGCTTCGAAATTATATGAATTGAGTCATTGTTGTGCGGTCTGCTGTTAGAATCGAATACGCTATTACTCTTTCCGGGGCTGACGTGTCCACCACCACACCATGGGGGTCATTCGTTTCTACTTTCTCTCAGCGAGGCTTCTATCTACTACTACCATCAACAATAACCCGGATGTTTGATCCACGCCATAGACACCTGCGGTCTGGCGTTTTCCAAATATCTCAGCAGAATTGTGGTCGTATTTCACATAATAACCTACCGTGAAAAGCTGTAATAGGCTAGTAGGCACGTAATGAAAAAGTAACTTACTTACTTGATGCTTTGCTTGATTGGCGAGTCCTAACTGGTTGTGTGGACCCTAGCATAATCTCCATTTTTCGGAGATTTGCCGTTAAGCTATAGCTGTGGTTTCCTGGAACCCTGAGGTCAACCTGGCCATGGCCTGCCCCAGGTCTTCACCACCACAGGCAGTCGCAGCCCTTGTGGATCAGAGGCAGACTTGCCACCATGCGACTTTGATACGAGGACGATGGTGGATCCTGGTATTAGTTTACTTTTAGCTAAGCCAGCTGTCGCTTTTTGTCGATTTTAATAAAGGATGGCTGAATAGCGCAGTGCCAGTGATGCCGATCATCACGAGCACGGTACTAGTTCGATCCTGCAATTCGGCGTCACAAAAACTCTACCTCTCCGGGGTCGGAAATTTGCCACCGGATTTGTTTCAGAGAATAGAAGCATTGATTTGATAGATCGGTAGGCCGCCGCAACTCCGACCGATCTATCAACTCAATACTTTGTATGATCTAGATATGCATTCAGTCAAGTCTAATGATGCTTAATGAGGTGGAGTGCTTGGAGCCCCCAGAGTTCAATTAACACTGAGCTCTTTGTCTCTTCTTGTTTATTAAAGTAATATAACCCGAGTTATCTCTAACACTGATCATATCTAGTAATTAAACCGTATGATGAGCACTATGTTGTACCTCGGGGCGCATGTAGCGCAGTGGTTAGAGGCGCCCTGCAATACACATTGATCCGACTTCACGCACCAGGCTCACCAAGCATTCCATCCCTCCGGGATCGACAAATTGGTACCAGACTTGTCTGGGAGGATAGCAGCACTTGCTCGATACATCGGTAGGCCACCGCGAGTCATCGTAAAGGCCAGTTACGTATTCAGTCACCTCTAGCGGTGGTTGACGAAGTCGAACGCATGGCGCATCCCGAAGGAATTGATCAACGCCGTAAGCCTTATCGTTTATTTAATCTGTATTCTGTAGTTTCGTTCTCATCCTTCGGTTACGTTTCTGCAGTCTTTTCGATCGGGACCATGAGAGATTCATCTTTCCAATGGGGGATTTGACCAAGAATTGTTTTCAACTTCTCATTTTCTTACAGGATTGGAATCTATGAAATTCATGTTTTGATCAGAAACTGATTATTGTTGCTTTTCCGGTCGGCGTAATGAATTTATGGTAGGAACAAATATCAAAATGCTTAAAAACGTTAAAATATAGTGCACGTTTTTTGCAAAACTGGTAACAAAAAGCTGCCAGAACTATGTAGGATTCCCAAAACCGACTTTGTATTAACCCGGGCGTTAATTGATATCTGCCAAGGTTATGAAAGTGTTTGGCCGAGTAGATAGCGTGTTAACTTGGCCCTTCCAGGCATTGATGAAGGCGAAACCGCCGAAATGTCGGCTATTGTATGCTAATAATTCCTATAATATCAACCTCGTGTTTGCTTATTGAAGAAAAACAGTGAATTATGATGGGAATATGGACCAGTTTTTCCCCGACACAACTAGTATGGAAATGTTCGAAAAACTCTGGGAGAATACGTTGACTAATTTAGAGGGTTCATAAAAAGCATAAGACGTAGACATTACTGATGAAAGTGCTTAGGATGTCGAATTATATCTCGAAAACTTGAAAAGAACGAGTGGGGTGACTTTTTGAGCAGAGATCTTCCGCACCGTCTGCATTAAGTTCAATGCATGAAGAGCGGCGAAGAGTTGTTTGTCCTAGCGGATGTGTTAATAATTGATTGATTGATTGTCGATCCAGAAAAATATTTTGTGCTCATTCCCAGATTTCTGCCACTTATTACTGCGTTTACACTTTGAATGGCTGAGAAGTTTCAATCGATGCTATATAATATAGTTCATTACAGCACGATACAACGGTGGCAGCTTTGTTGACGACCTTCGGTGATGAAGAAGCGGTGATTCGTGGTGGGTTGCCTAAGTACACGGCTTCGGTGGCCGTCGAGCTTTGGATGCTAGAGGAGGGGCCAGCTGTCAGGGTGAGAAATGATCTCGAATAGACGTCGAGCTTTCTGTTTATATTAAGTTTGAGATTGCAGTCCAGGTATTTTCAAATGAATATATTTACTTCAAATAAGTTAAGCATTGTTTTCACGTGTCTGTATAGACGGAAGTTTTTCCAGTCTAGAGATCCATCCGTTCCAGATACTTTTCCATGGAGCTTTTCATCACAATTACCATACAATCACTCATCTTACTAAGGGTTGTCCTGAAGACAACGAATTCTGTCCTTTAAAGGTTAGTTTTGATCCTATCGTTTCGTTAGCGTCAACATCATTCTATTTCCTTCAAAATTTTTTAAGAGGATTGATTTTAATGATTTTAAAATTTCTTTTTGCACTCTTTCCAACCGAATAAAATGATAGAAAGTTGTGAACAATGAGTACCGACTTTAACTTAGGATTTTCTCGTTCTCTTCGGTCACCACTTTTTTTCGCCAGGTGTTCGAGAGGCGCAGTTATAAGTTCATGCCGGTCAACATTAGTGAAGAGTGTCGATTAAGGAACAAGAAAGCACATCAGATAAGCAGAAGCCGAAAAATGAAGTGGCGGCTCGAATAGTGCAATTGGGCACTGTCTGCCGACCTGCCTCTCATCACAAAAGCGGCTTTTTTTATCAAACTGGTGCCAGTTTTGTTTTTTCTTATTTATAAGAGTACATGAAGATATTAACGCTCTCAGTTGTTGACAGTAGTATGAAAGCAATGCGACATACCATGAAAGAGAGTTTAAAACTGAAGTACGATGTTGTTAAAATACATGTTGCTTTTCTGAAAACTTGCAAAGTTGCTTGAACTGACTAAAGAAATGTCTAAAAATAGTGAAGAAGGATGACAGGAAAGGAAAACTTGTAGAACAGCTCATACCAATTAGTTCTTTGTTGCTTTTCCCTCGCTATGAGAATGAAAAGTATTGGTGAGGCGAGCCATTTTGGTACACAGCCCAGCGTTTAATTTCGTGTGCAAGTAGCAACCAAACATAAAGGTCTATTTATATTTCTATACATTATTGTGATGGCACTTGTCGCGCAGTGGTCATAGGTGTCCTGCATTACACATGTGGTTTTGGTTTGACCGCGCGCTCCGAGTCGTCAAGCTTTCCATCTGTACAGGGTCAAAAAAATCAGTACCATCTGGAAGGATAGCAGCACTAGATTATTATATCGGTGAGCCACCGCAAGTCACTGTATAGATCAAATATGTACTCATTCGCCTCGAACGGTCTACAATAAAGGAGCATCTATCAGCGATTGACCAACGCCGAAACCGGAAATATAGATTATTGTTTTGTTTAATCTACTTCCTTGAAAACTTTAACGGTACGGTGTCTCTTCCACGGCGAATCATGCGGTGCGCACCAGTTTCCTTCTAGAATTGTACTTTATTGGTTGGGCAAGGTTTTCTTTCTTAGTTTTTAGATAAATCCACACCACAGCGTTCACAGGTCATTGGAACCAACTGTATGGGAGTGAGGTCCACGGGTAAGTTCCACAGATGACGTCGAGATTCCTGGCGTTCATTCACTTATATTTGCCATCATGGAGATGGAAATCTGAGATCAAATAGAATCATCTACAAGTAATTGCTGAACGCGGCTCCGAAGTGTGCCTAGAATATGTTAAGGACAACTGACACTAAGTGCGGGGCTAAAATCTTCAGGAATGGGGCAAAATCCTAAGTAGGAAGAGGGGCAGTCTTTTTCCAATTATTTTTTGAGTCTTGATATAAGTCTGGAACTTTAAAAAATGACGGCAGAATTTCAAACACTTGTGTTTTTTTAGGATCAATATGTATCTCCAGCCTTAGAATCATTCTGAAATACAAATTAGTAGGCCCTATGGTTGGAGGCGCCACTGCCACACACACGTGGAATCGATCCTCACGCCCATGACTAACCAAGCCTACCATCCCTCCGTGGTTGGCAAATTAGAGTTGTCTGGGAGGATAGTAGCACTGGCTCAAGACATCGATAGGCCACCGCGAGTCATTGTAAAGCCCAGATATGCATTCAATGACCTCCAACGATGCTTAGTGAAGTCGAATACATGGCGCATCCATCAGAGATTGATAAACGTCGGGAGCTTCACCTTTTAGCCTTCTATCGCAAAGGCAAAAAGGTTAATCCGCTGTGATTCAAAAAAGATGGATTCTGGAAATGTTCTCCAATGCATGAGTAGCAAGGTAGGTAGGTTATGATCCTGTGATTAAGTTGATCCCCAGACAAGTCTGCTATCAATTTCCCAGCCCTGGAGGGATGAGAGGTTTGGGTGGACCAGAGCGCAATCGAACGAGCAGTATGCTTGTGGTGACGGACATCACTACCACTGTACTATCCGCACCTAACAACTGTGATAGCGCTGATAATTTTTTTTTACCTTTTTGCAACCACCGTTCGTTTTTCTGATCACATTTTTCGTGGAACCCTATTGTACGGAGCTTTAATGGATTCTCCTCAACGGCTTGCACTGTTTTTAAGTAATGAATAGCATGAATGATCTGCTGGAAGAATTTGGACTCCCAAGTGGGCAGATTTCTTCTGAGTAGTTGTCAGCTGCACTGAGCACAACAATTCAAGAATGTCCGAGTATGGCGGCTGAAGTAATAGAAGGAAGGAGGATCGCATTAAGAAAAGCGCAAAGCGAGTATTTAATGAGTACTCAGCTACCGTTTGATGTTTCACTCCTGAAAGAAAAATGGACTCGAGGTATAGTGGTCTTTTCCGTTGTAAAAGAAAAACAGCAGGTAAAATTTAAATGCGAACTTCGCTGCCACAAAAGTTGAAGAAAATTACTCAGTACAAAAATTTTTGTCCATGGAGCTAAAACTAAGAAAAACTGATGGACCTCGAAATTACACATTGCTTCTGCTTTGCATTTTCGCAGAAAGGTGCCGAAATGGTTGGTTGACGAAGTCGAAATGAAATCACCGATTTTTCGCATGAAATCTCTGCATAACAAGGTGAGAGTCTATTATTTTCTAAGCAGATCCAGCAACTGCACCGATATAAGACAAATTGCAGACTTTTTTTCTGAAAAATTACAGTGCTCAAACGCTGTCGACGCATCAAGACCAGTTATGGGCTGGAGAAAAGGTCCTCTGGGAAAAAGTTCTCCTGCTCAACAGAAAACCTCCTTATTTTCGTGTCTTCTTTTTCTAAATGTTCTGTTTAGTTCAATTTACATGTTTCTTCAGAGAATACCACTTTTCGCATATTTACACGCTTATTAACGACTTAGTGAAATTTTAAGGGTCTTCCTTCTTTTGTTTCTCGTGAGATTCTTCAAAGAGTATTTCTTGATAATGGATACGAAAGCAAACTGTGCTAGAGTGCTAGAAGTGACAAGGTGATGAGATGTCCCCGGGCTCTTGCGAGCATAGGTCTTTTTTCAGTTCACTTAATTCGCGGATTTGGAAAGCGCAGAGCCAAAGAGCCGCGTACCAGCAGCTCGGAAATAATCCTTCAAATGTCTTTTTCTGCTTTCTGGGGTATCGAGCTTCTATATTAATCTAAGTAAGTATTTTTAAGATGGGTAGAAGTTGAAGAGCAAAAAAAGGAAAAAAGTGTAATAAATTTTTTCAATTTTCACCGTGAAAAACTTTAAAACCGGGACACGGAGTTTCGCAAAACTTTTTGAGAATTTCAATGATTCTGAGATGTTTGCAAAACTCCGGACCGCAG
>UYYA01000497.1:0-52028 GCA_900624975.1 Angiostrongylus costaricensis
AGCTGAGAACGACTCCGGCGTTTCCATCCAGTATCCACCACCGTCCTGGTATCAAACTAGTTGCATGATGGCAAATCTCCCTCTGATCCACAAGGGCGGCCACTGCCTGCGGTGGAGACTGTCTGGGGCAGACTTTGGCTATGTTGACATCGAGATTCCAGGGAACCGCAACAGCTAAACCAGTAAAACGCAGAAAAAATCAAATTGTACTGGGGACCGCACCACCAGTGAAAACGGGCCATTCAAGTACGTATACAAGTAATATGTACTCAACAAATATTGCATGGTGAAACCTTTAATAGAATATGGTTTTGAAACAACATTATTGAAAGTTACTCAAAATTTCTCTACTTGCAGATCTCAGAAACTGTCATGTAAAACATACCGGTAGAAAGACGAGTCGTCACTGGTGGAGTGGTGACCTAGTCTATAAGTCATAGCCTCAATAAGAACTGGCTTATTTTCGACTGCAAGCTTCCGAGCAGCTTTTGTAGCATTGTAGACGGCAAACACATCATTTCCATCAACACTTAAAACCACACTATCATAGCTACTTATGGAGATGACAAACAATCACCCGTAGGCAACACGCACCGGATCGTATGCAATCCATAGCCAGCTCCTTTCCCTGCAATACCGTCGCCGCCATACTGCTCCGAAGTAGGTGTACTGATAGCATAACCATTGTTTCGACAGAAAAAGATGATAGGGCACTTCTAAAAGAAGCATATATTAAACGTAGAAGAATAGTGTCATCATATGTCATCCTGTTGAACTGTCGCTATACATTTTCTGTTGCTTAACAGACGTCGGCCAGAAATACACAACTACATGAAGGGTAGAGGACAGCGTCTATCAACTGCTCACCTAATCTCAAAACTTCGAATTAAATTATCCCAGCAATTACCAAACGAAGACCAGAGAACAGGTCAATACGAGTCCCCTTCCAAAAAATAAGCAGTCCAGGTGATGCTTGGTAAGTGGTAATCGTTTATTCACTAGTACGAATAAGACGTCTCTAGTTACAACATATTGTTAACTCAGCTGCGGTAACCACTAGCCACGAAAGTATGCTGGATATCCCAAGGAATTCAGTTACCAACGGCTCTTGTTCATCGGTTGTCGTTCACAAGTATTATGTGCCCAAGCTGTCTTATCTTCGACAGTTTCGTATAGAACGACATCTTTAATATTTCATCGCTAACATTGATCGAAGCATCGAATCCCTTCTTTCACTTGTGTTACACGGGATACTCCTAGCATTCTCCTTTCGACTGCGCGTTCAATAACGCCCAGTAATCTTTCATCCTGCTTACGCAGCGACCTAGTTTCTGATGCATATGTTAAGGCATAAAGAATCTTGGAGTCGAAAAGGTAGGCACAGAATCAGGTGTTCTTTGTTTGCGTCACCAAATCCTCGATTTCCTGGAAAGCTCCCCAAGCTGCTCGCTTCATCGTGCTCAACTCTGGAGCTAAATCCTTCATCACGTTGATTTGCCAACATAGATAGACGTAAATGGACCTTTCGAAGATATTGATTCCATTGAGCGTAAATGGAGAAAACGTAAACAATCCGTTCTTTATGAACATCGTCCTTGTGAGATTCAGTCGAAGGTCAATCTTTCCACAGGATTTATCTATGTCACTAAGCATTCGTTCCACCTGATTAATAAGTGATGTTATAAGACTGATGTCATTAGCAACACAAAGATGGTGAAATCAACGGCCATCGATTTTCACACCAATGTTGTCCTATTCCAGTGTTCACACGACGGTCTCAAAGGTGGCGGTAAATAATTTTAGCGAGATGGTATAACCGTGCGTAACCCCTCTTTAGACGTCAATGTTAATATCGTTGTAGAATGGTGATATCTTGGTTGTGCAGTTTTTACATAACTCACGAAGAATCTTTATATACTTTGTAAGGACGTTCTAGGTGTCCCGGCTTTGTGATAGCTTCTATCTCAATTGAGTAAAAAAAGCTGCTGAAAAGCGTAATCATCGGTTCAATCTGGCCGGAGGTCAGCAAATGTCGTGAAAAATAGGAGGATAACAAACTCAAAAGCCTTCTTCAAATCGATGAGAGTGAGACTAAGCGGTCTCCTGTACTCTCGCGACATTTCAGTATATCTTGCCGTCGTGTGGATGTAGAAAACTTCCTGTTTAGATGGCTGTTCCTTGTCCAGTGTTCTGTAAAATCCCGTTTAGGACGACTAAAGTGAAAGTATACGACAAACAGCAAGTAAATTGGGCGATAGTTGCCGAAATCGCGGAGGTCACACTTCTTGAACATTAACACGGTCTTGCTGGTTTTTCAGTCAGTAGGGACCTTGAATTTCGGAAGGTTCCTCAGGTATTTAGATGATATCCTGTCCGGACATGGTACTGTTCGACTTTTCACTAACGAAATAGCATGTCGGATTTCGGAAGGGAAAAAAGGTAGTACAACATATCCATCCTCCTTTATTTTACATGAAAGCAGAAGGACATGGCTATTGAAGAGATCCGAGTAGTAATCGTGAATGATATTCTCCACTGACTCTCTGGAAACCGTGACTACTCCTTCTGAGCGTCAGAATGGAATCATCTTGGCTTTGTAAATGTACAAGCTTCGGGGCTTTGCGAATACATTTCTCAGCCTCTTCAGCTTCGAACATAGCTCCTGCTCTTCTCTCTTTAAGATCTTCTCTTACCACTTGCCTACATTGTTTCGCAAGTTCGAACGTGTGTTGGCGAGTGCTTGCAACTCATGCGATTCCACGCCTGCGTATCAGCACCAGTGCTTTTGGATACAAACGTCTCTTGATGACCGTCGAACTCAGTTTTCATAGCGCTACCATGAAGACATTGAATTAGTCGATCGTATTTCTCGTCGATCGATGTTATAAACAACGATATCTTCCCAATAACCCACTAGTGAACTGAATAAGTCCCAGTTTATAGTGGTTCTCGGACTTCGTCTTATGAATATAGCAACATTTTCTCCTATCTACGAGAAGTGAAATCTTACACGAAGGAAGACCTTCTTCTGGGCCCATTCATAGCATTAAAATTTCTAATAATGACCTTAAAGAAATTACGGCCTTCTCTGTAGAACTTCTCGAAGACCATGTGGAACGTCCGACTTTGTCTTCGTCATGGCTAGGTTGTCTGTGTGTTAACGATGAAGACTGGCAAAACCAGTATTGATCCACATCTCTCTTCAAATACAGACATCTGATTCGGGTTGTTAGTTAGTCGAGTGAATCGATTTTCATGCCAAAATTCGTGTTGGCAAAAACACCAACGCCCCCGACTCCTCCATTGTCGCATGTTCGGTGTTACAGACGGCATTGAATAAGTGACATATTCCCGTATCAGTCAGTCCGACAAAGTCGTACCTTACCGTTCTTGTCTGCACGACCAGGTCTTCTATCAAGAATTCAGATGCGAGTGAGCATGCATTGTAGGTACAGATCATCACCTTAGTCCTTTGCTATTTATGCAGCTTAGAATGGCCGTTAGATTTTCGCAGCCTCTCCGTACTTGTTCCGGGAACAGCCCCCTGCCTGCCCGCCATTTTGCATCGCGACTGACCGGCATGAGATTCCTCTATGAGAGAGATCCATGGAGACTCAACATAAAGTGCAAAATAGCTCCAAATGAAGGCAGCAATGAATTTGCAATATGGTACATAGTAACACAGAATAAATAATAGCACACATATCACTCATACTTATAAAACGATAAGGCAACGTCTCTTCTACAGTTCTTTCATGCTCAAAACCTCTCAAGTCCTCTACATATTGAAAAAGGATTGCCACAAACCAGTTTGCCCGGAGCCAACAAAAAAATTGCACGTATTTAATTAAGCCAGTGGAGAAAAGTGGCTTCGGCGAGTAATAGTTTACGCATCCCTGGAGGTGTTGGAATGCATACCTGGTCTATACAATGAGATGCGGTGGCCTATTAATGTAACAATTCAGTGATATCTCTTCCATTCTTTCCATTCGAGTTTGATAGCAGTTTGCCTAGTCCGTTTTAAGGAACAGAACGATCGGTGGGCCCGAAGCTTGGCATCGAACCAAAGGCCACATGTGTATCGCTGGGCACCACTAATCACCGCGCTACACGCACCCTCGTTATGTATATATATGTATATACGTACATATGCATGTGTACATATGTCTATATGCATGTGTATGCATGTACATGTACGTGCATATACATGTATATGCATAAACATGCACAGGCATATATATACATATAAGTTTATAAAATTTCTGCAGATGCACCATGTAGCAATATAGCAATGTGCTATATTATAGTGGTAAGACGATGAATCTTATATTTCCCTTGCTACATTGTGTCCTTCTTAACTTAATTGGAAAAACAAGAGTCAAATAGCTTTACAAACGCTTTATAGAGATTTACAAATGGTATAGACATACAGCCTTCATCTCCTTTGAAAAAATTCTGGACTTCTCACCAAAGTTCCTGCGAAATTGAAAGCAGCATGTGCATCACCTTCTGATGCCGCTCCATCACCAAAATAAACAACGACAATGCGGCCATTGTTAGGTATCTGTTTGAATGCATATGCAGACCCGACAGCCTGAAAATATATATTCCGGGGTACTCAATCTTGAAAACACAACGTATGCCAAATGGAAAGACGAGCCTGAGGTAACTGAGTAGTGAGTGGACTGGAAATCGTCACAAAGTTATGCTGAACTGAGCCGTAATGCAGTGGCATTTGCCGCCCTTTCCCTAAGCATGGAAAAAGGGAAAAGTCAATGAAACATTACACGACCATGTGTTACAAAGCAGTACAACAGTGTAAACCTTAACTAAGCAAAACCCTACCTTTATCTTTCCAATTGCCGTAACACTGATTCATGATGTTTTCCAGAGGGAAATTCCTCCACATCAATACGCCAACTTCACGATACTGTCCATAAACCAGATCACTGTCCAGAACTGCTGCAGCAGAGCCAATATGTGTTCCCTGTTGTGAAAAGAAAACGAACTAAATTAAAAAGAAAGCATTGATGGTTTTCATTATAAAGGCATTTCCTACAAGTAGTCTCTTTCAGAAAAGGAACACAAATATGGAAAAAAGAAGGGATTATGTTCGAACTTAGACTACCTCTTCACCGAAGTTAGTCATGTAAAATGAGATACGTCCTTGACGCTGCGAGTCGTACAAAATGCGATCCATAACGTTAAGCTGCGTCATATCATGATACATTTTCAGAGAAGTTTCCTGGAATACTAAACATCAGAAAATGTTTCAGAGTTGTGCATCTGCCATTGCCACATAACCTATGCAAAGGAAAATCCTGTATACTTTGTCAAATTTTGGATCCTGAGACTCGTCGATAATATTCCCAAGCGTATTGGTAACTCGATAGATAGGAATAGCTGGTAATTCGTTTGGATCCATGATTTCAAGCTTTTCCGTGAATACTGCCTTAAGAATAAAAAGGTGAAAAGTACTATCTTAGAAAGACAATAGACATATGTTCCCAATATTGATCGAAGTCGTTCGAAAATACGCTATGAAAACGTCTTCATAAGCATCATCAGTTCCACATGTGGGTTGTCCCCAACAAAATGACTCTTGTCGTATGATGTGTTGAGGAGAGTACGATTTTGCGTATGATTTCGTGGCATCAAAAAGATAAAACCAAGAAATTACATGACCGAATTCATTGTGGCTTAGGCTTCGGCCGATCTCTTCAGTCGAACACTAGAAGATACAATACGACACCTATCAACAGCGAACGTTTACAGTCACCGCTCGATTGACCACAATTTATGCTGCATTGGTCCGGAGTCGAACCCATGTCACCCGCGTGGCAGGCGAACACTCTACCACTGAACCACCAGCAAAAAGGTTTAAATTGAAAGTAAACAAGCAGTAATTAATTATAGTGTCAATGAAATTTTGAAGGTCAGCACGAAATACACTAAAGTGCGTTCGTCTTAGAAATACGTTCACACTACTCTTTTTATTTGAATACCTTATCAATACTGCATTTTCTTTACTAGAACGTGCCCCAATCTTCTCCTAAATGTTGTTTTTAGAATCAATAAATAATAAGCATATACGAATACAAGTATGACAAGTCATATAATTTAATAATAATAATATAATATTATTATATAATAATAATATAATATTAATATAATATTACAATATAATATTAAATAATAATTTAATTTCATTAATATATAATATAATGTTAATATTATAATATATATAATTTCATAACTAGTCATATAATTTTCTATCGACGACAGTGATTGAAATACCACCGAAAATGTTTAACTTTTTATTTACTATCTATTATTCTTTCGTGGCAGAGTATTATGTGAGATATGGCCACAATAATGCTGAGACATTTGCAAAACTATGGATAGCAGGTGTCGTCGGTGGGGATCGAACACGATACTATTCTTTCGGAAGGCTATCGCGTTCACCGCTACACTACTCGGGTTCTTCGTTTCGCCTTTCTCTCTAGTAGCTTTCTATCTAACAATGCCTGTCTAGTAGTCATATGATTTTCAACTTTCGAAAAACTCTACGGTCCAACGAGTCGTCCACTCGCTCGCTCACAGCCTTATGACGACGGTTTTTCACAACGACCGCAGCACAAGCTTTCATTTACAACTTATTACAAAAGCTACTAGCTAACAAATTTAAATACATGTGATATGCGAAAATCTATAATTTATTTAAGCCAATATAGGCTAGTGAAAGGGTTCAGAGAACATACCTTTCGATATCCTAGATATTTCTCAGTAAACTCCTTCAAAGTGAACTCATCATGTGTACTGAAGTAATGGACAGCAGTTCTAGTTACTGGCACGCGGGTTACTGACAGGAAAAAACGAGAAAGCATACTAAAACTCCATTTAGAAATCATAACCAGATATCACTAAGAAAAGAAATTAACCAGAAGGGTTAATGCCCAAAAGAAATCAAACGACTATGCAAGGAAAGAACCATAACGACCTGATAAAAAAGACTCCATCAAACGTTTATGTAGAAACATATAACAACAAGACATAACAACAACGCGTATAACTTCTAGAAAGCAAAGGAATATTCTAGAGTTACACTATTTCTATGGGAAAATCAATTACGCATTGATTTCTGGAAAATCAAGCCTCTAAAGAGCAGCTCTCATACACCTTATCTAACGTTCCAATTGCATTATATTTCCAGAACACTTCGGATAGAACGTCAGAAATGCCTACAGTTAGTTTTGAATCGAACAATTAGTTACTTAATTGCAAACATTTCAATTAAGAATACTAAAGAACCGGAAATACTTTTTCACTAGCAACATCCAACAATTCCTTGTTCAACCGGCAATATCTAAAGAAGTTTGACACGTGTGATAATGAAAAAGTGGTAAAAGTGCCCCAAAACATGGATAATTCAACAAAATCTGTAATCTTACCTTTACGCTCTTATAAATGTCATGATAAATGACTACTGGGAAAGCAAAGCTAGTGGTCACAAAAACAAGGAACCCATTTTTTGTTGGTTAATATATCTTGACTAATATGTCGAAGGTTAAAGGAATTTTCAAGTGGATCCGTCGGGAACGGATGCTTGGCCACCCACTATTACCACCTTCGATGGCGATGAATCAATGTAATGAAGGAGGTCGAAGATAACTTCTATCACTATCAGAGCTATTATCATCCATTCCAACGTAGACGCCTAAAACAAAGGTATATTACATAAACACAAAGTATTAGTGGGTACAGCTACACCCTTTATCCACAGATGAGGAGATTAAATACAAACTAAATGCGACCATATAAATACCCCAAGATACGAATCCAGAGAAAAGGATTCCTGGTTCTCCCGCTCGATTCACTTATATCTTGTAGTAATACCTACGACTGATTTTCTATTAACCTCGACGTTGATCAGGTAATTCACTGTTCTCTCGATGAGCAAACATGAGGATGTTCCTTCAGTCTTTATTTACAAACAAGATGAGGTTTTGGCGAATTTCGCATTCCTCAGAGCTTGGAAAGTTGAAGTTGACTCCAATTCACACAGCATAACACCTCCATAACAATGGAAAAAACACTAAACAAGGATTTCAATCATATTGAACACAAAATATCGGATCGAGAAACATAAGCGCGCAAAATTCTTGAGGCACTCTAGATTAATTCCAACGATCCGAAAATGAACTGCAAGGAAGAATGCCTTGTATTCACGCGCGATTTCACACAGTATTTAAACCTGTTATTCAGATGGAAGGTGCACATTACGCTTCACAGTGAACTCTGTGCGGTTGGTCTTCACGTGACACACTCAGTGGAAGACTCACACAACGCGGAGAGTGTACGAAGAAACTAGTTTGTATCCAATGTGATTGAAATCTTGGTTTAGCACTTTCTCAGTTTGGTTGTGGAGGTGTTTGGCTGAAGATAGCTGCCAACTTGAACATCCCAGGCTCTAAAAGAGGCCAAATCCGCCGAAACATCAACTTGTTTATTAATAAAGAATAAAATAACAACCTCATTTTTGCTCATTCAGAAAACAGTGAATTATACTGTACACCAGCACCACACACACCAGCACCTTGAAGATGCTTCCCCTTATCGTCCGTCTTCTGAGAAGGAATTTAAAAGTCAAACATGTTTCGAACAGCTGCCAGCGTGTGCACAGGAAGATAGCAGAGAGAGGAGTCCCGGAACTTGGCGCGGCAAAATAACCATTTTTAATGGCTACGAAACTGTACCTCGAGATAGGTGTAGAGGAAACCACAGGTACCCCAACGACAACTCTAGCGACAGTAAGGTCCCGTTTATACTGCCCTTCATTTCAAATGAAGTAAGTGCAGCTAGAAAACGCTGTTTAAGAAGGGCCAGTCTAGAGAATTCGGTAACGATAATCGAAATACCACCGAGTAATCTAAGACGTCAGCCAGTTCGTAACCGCCTATACGACCGTCTATGTGCAACGCAAAATTGCATAATTTGCCCCAATGGTAGAGACGGTGACTGCATGAATTCGGGTACAGTCTAACTGATCTCTTGTAAAGCGTGCGGGGACGAATACATTGGCGAAACGTGGTAGACCACTCTGCGTACGTATAAAAGAACACCTAATCGGCAAATGTAAACCAGATACCCCACTAGGCACGCATAGGACGCAGATACATAACGGTGAAGATTTTGAAGTAAGGGTCACGATCCTCGTGCAAGAATCGAGAACACAAGAGCTCAAAACTCTAGAGGCATTCTGAATTAATTCTAAGAATCCGAAAATGAGCATCAAGGAGGAGTGCCTCATTATCACGCGTGATATTGGGCATTATATAAGCCTGTTATTTTGATGAGATGGGCACAATACGATTCCGTGTGAACTCTGAGCGGTTTGTCTCCACGTAACATATTTAGCGGAAGACTCATAGGAAGCGGTGAGTGTGCAAAGACTGTGTTCAATATGGTTGAAATTTTGGTTCAGAACTTTCTCTGTTTGGTTATGGAGGTGTTGGGCCCTGTAGATTGCAGTCAACTTGACCTTTCCAGGCTCTGAAGAAGGCGAAATCCGCCAAACGTCAGCTTGTACGTAAATAAAGAAATTAAGTAACAACTCGTGTTTGCTGAACAGAAGAAGAAAGAATTATTCAATCAATGCCGAGGTTGATAGAAAGTCGGACTTGGGAATTATAATGTGTTTATAGCCAAGGATAATGGAGCAGACGTGCATCGGTGTGCTTTCGCATACGAAGATCGTATCTTCTAAGTCAATTCAACCAAAAGCATTATTCTGAATTGCACATGGGTAATGGTTAAAAGTACATTCTAACAGATGTACTCCAAGCAAGTTCAACAACATGAGGTATTCGGAAGAGTCCAAAGCAAACTACCTGTGAGTGAGCCTACTCTTAGAAAAAGGAGTGACTCAGATTGATGACTGAATGGCTTACAACAACAGATACAAAACTCACATGACGTAAGGCTATCATATTGTCCACCATTTTTACAAGTTCCTCACAATAGTCCAAACGTCTATTAAGTCCACTGGAAAGCTACAATGTAATAAACTTCTTCAGGGATATCAAGAAGTAAAGCTAGCGGAATAAACCTTTATTACTCAAAAATACAAAATTTGAAGGCCACAAACCTGATTGTATCCAGAAGCTTCACGTTTTGCATGCTCAAAAAAAAAACAAAGTGATGAAATTTTAAGTTTGAAATAAAAAAGAAAAAATATTAAAAAATTTTAGATTTACAGCTAACTTCTAATGGAATTTCACGCCATAAACAGTAGATACCACCACGATCACCTGATTTTTTATTAAACGCAATGCAGTTAAAATGACCTTAAGGATCAGCAAACCTTAAACGACGACCAAGAGTGAAATGTCGAGCAGACATCAAGTAGTACTCTTCTAAGTGTGATCGATCCCAGTAAAAGTCACGATTAAGTAAAGTACAGTCCAGATTTATAGAGTGCCTAAAAATTAGCAAGCACACAAAAGGTACACAGCTTTCTTAAAGATTTCCAAAGTTAAAAAGATGAAAAAAAAAACTAGATCAACCTTAAATCGGCAAATTCTCCTGCTTTAATCAAAGCGGCTTTACGACTCCAAGGAATAACACCTTGCTTAAGGGCCTAAATGGATGTGTGTTTGATATGAACTCATAAACCTTGTTAGTTATGACACAAAGGGGACGCGCCTTTGTTGTGCATGAAAGCGGCTCAGCGAGATCGTTGAGTAATGTTTCCCAGACTCCGACTTTCACTATAATATAACGATAAGCTTTGGTAGAGAAATTTAGACTTAAAATAACGATCAACCTGAAGCGGCAAAGGCCTGACTCAGCGAAAAGCGTTCTAGGATTCCTTCAAATGTCCGATGCTCAGCGCCATGTTTGTCTGCACTCAGAATGAAGCGATCATATTTGATGCCAATGCCATCACTTGAAAAAGGAAAAAACCAAGTGAATCTAATTGGCCACATTACGCAGGATGTTTATTATTGTTGAAAGTTAAAATCCAATAAAAAAAACACACTTCTCAGACACCGAGTATGGCATCGTGTCTTGCTCTTCCATAGTTATTGTAGAATCGTAAGGCCCTCCCATGTAAGGTTCCAAATCGCGAATAATTTGTGCACGCTGAAGAAAATCTAATATGATATACCTACTTGGACACCTGGATGGCCCACCTTCACTGGTGGTGCGGGCCCCAGCATAATTTCTATAATTTCGGGGTTTTGCCGGTTTAGCCATCGTGGTTTCCTGGAGTCCTGAGATAAGCCAGGCTGAACTCTGCCACAGGTCGTCCCCACCACAGGCAGTCGCCGTCCTTGTGGATCAGAGGCAGATTTTCCACCATGAGACTAGTTTGATGCCAGGACGGTGGATCCTGGTATTTGGCTCACTCTTAGCTGGGCTTCGTGGTGCAAACGCTGGACTTCTTCCCAGCTTATGAGACTCTGTTGGTCAGATTAATTCTTTCGCTGTACATCGCAGCCCGAAACCCAAAAACACCTCCCAGCCACGATGAGGCGGTAAACCGTTGGGATGATACTCCTTAAATAGAAGAAAAAACACCTGTACATGGTCCACATTCCAAAATACAGCAACTCCATCTTGAAATATGAAGATCTCATTTATATGAGCAGGGTTTATTGAGTATTCCAGCTTTTTAACCAGATGAATAGTGTCGTCAAATTCTGAAAAGTTGCTACACAGGAGTATCGAGAAATTGATTGGTTTCTTTAGCTCCTTAATTCAGTCCAAAGTCAAAATGGTTTGTACTGACAATTGATTAATAACAACAAACATACCTTCATCAATATACGAAACATCAAACATATTGCGTATTGATGTATCAGAAGAGATACCATGAAGATCAAGGGATTCAGATAAGGCCAGGGCGACCACCTCAGGTAACCGGACCTGCTACAAGCAACCACCGATTTTGGTCTATCCTATGAATGAAAAGTACAACTCTAAGTAAAAGTAGTTAAAAATCAAGCTCAGCAATAAAATTGGCTAGAAAAACACCAACAAATTTACGTTTTCCACATCTGAAGCCGTAATCGAACGTCGTTTTCGAGTTTGCCTACGAGAAGCGCACGACCTTCGTTCAAGTTCTGCTTCATGAAGCGGCTTCTCAGAGCTCTCCTGTTGAGTTGAACGATGTAGTTGTCGAAAAACAGTAGCATTCCTAAGTTTTTGCTAAGTAAACTTAAGTGAATCGAGTAAAGACGTTAACACTGTAGCGTGAGGAAAACTTGTAAGGGTTCCCGAAAATAGAAAATTTTAATAGGAAGCCTTTACTCATTAATGTAAACTTACCTACTTGGATAATTCGCTGGCCCGTTTTCACCGGTTGTGCGGGCCCCAGCACAATTTCCATTCTTTGGAAATTTGCTGGTTTAGTCATTGTGGTTCCCTGGAATCCCAAGGTCAGCTTAGCCAAAGTCTGCTCCAGTTCGTGACCACCGCAGGTAGTCGCCGTCCTTTTGGATCAGAGGAAGATTTTCCGCCATGCGACTAATTTGAAACCAGGAGGGTGGTCGATCCTGCTATTGGTTTACTATTAGCTAGGCTTCCTCATTGAAACGCCGAACTCTTTCTCAGCTTGGCAGATCCCGCCGTGGGGATGAAACCTACCGCTGTACATCGCAGCCCAACACCCAGGAACACCTCACAACCACGATATGGCGGTAAGCCGTCGAGAGGATTAATGTGAAGTAATAAAAGCATAATAACGTAGGAGTGTTAATGTACCTCACTGGGACGGCGTTAGCCGTAAACATCTGTGAACATGCATGACGACAACTACGTTGTATCAGCATGGAACAAAAACGCCGCATCATCCTTAAAAAGAACGCAAGTTTTTTTGCCGTAAAGAAACCAGTTTTTCTCAATTCTCTAAGTTTATATGTGTTTAAATCCTTCAGCTTACACCAGGTCATCATGCAACTTTTATTCGACTAACGTTTCGTCTTAATCAGAGCCGGCGATGATCCGAGTCGGCGACCCGTATTGGTTCGTCTTTTCGATGTGACGTCTTCGTTGTCGAACCGAGGGATCTTCTTCAGTGAAATATCGCTGAAATTATGCAACCTCATCCGGTGATACTCCTTTATAGAGGACGGTTATTGTTGACATGAATGTCCAGTGATAATAACGTGTTCTTCCCGGCCAATCCATCCTGCAGAAGTCGGAATCGTTATTGCCTGATGAGGTCGCTCCATTCCAGCTATGTTCCACTCGACACGACGACGGAGACACCACATCCAGAAGACGTAAGGCTATGGACCATCGACTCGGATCACCAGCTTCGATGAAAACGACGACGTCGAAGCGTTGCCCGAATAAACATCGTTATCAAACTTGTGCAAGCTTATCGAAGAAAGATCACATATTGATTAGTCATACCGAGGATAAAGGAAAGTCGGTTTATGAAATATCTCAAAATTTAGTTAACCATAGTAGACTGCCCATTATTTCTACTACTGTAATACGAATTAACCTGTTATAATACTAAGCCCATTAGCCTTAATAAAAACGATACCAGCGACCAAAATGGCTCCCATCGAGGTCCATGCGGTTAAGACTTTTGAGCACGCTGATTATCAACATTAGGAGGCATTTCTACGTGGATAGACGTGATAATTTTCAGGATAAATCTTGACAATTCGAGAAATCCGAATCGTAAACGTTTCCAAAATTTTCCTAAAGATTTCCTAAGAGTGTGGTTCAAACAGAATCATAACATATCATCCCTAAACATGAAAGAAATGGTCAACTCCACTAAATTGATTTGCTGGAATCCCTAAAATCGACTGGTAGAAGCCAAAAATATCAACGAGGAATTCAAGGATACCATCAGATCATAGTATTCCAACGTATAGCTTCAGTACTCGAAATCAAGTGTTGATGATAGGAAAACGAAGAGAATGTTATCCAGAGGACAGGTTAAGCGCTAATCTAAAAAAGCCGAAGGGGTCGAGAACGTAGCTAAATAGGGTTCTTTTCCATTAACGTTGTGTAAGCTTATTAAGGAGAAAAGCGCGTGTTATTCATAGACTTTAGAAAATCAGAAGTTCCTTGAGATGGAAGATGCAAAGCGAGGAGATCAGCAGACATCTTGCTGGTGAAGATTTGCAGGTCATCATGGTCTTCCTCTCAATAATTGATAAGCTTAATTACGAGCTAATGATTCCACCGATACATGACAGTATGACCTCAAGGTGAAAGCATAGACTGATTTCGGGTATGCACGTATTGCATCCAATACAAGTGTGGCAAGTGTGTTAATCCATACGTGACTGCATGAATTGATAAGGATGCGTAACTTATTGGCTCGATTCCATCTTATGCCAAAGTGTCGTAGCTCTGAGACACACAGACACTCTTAGGAGTTCAATCAAGCGTTTTTCTTCGGAATTGGTGAGAGATTGTGAAAATGAATATTGGAATTATGCAGTATTTCCATAGAAACATTATCTTAAGTTAAACTGGTAAAGTTGCACTTCGTGAAGATCGAGCCTTTCTTTTTTTTGCAACTATTCATTCTGATGACACTAAGAAAAGATCTACACTGTAACTACTTCTACTAGAAGCCTTCTTAATGACCTACGACCTTACCGTGGCTATAAAATTTCCCTAGGACTTATAGAATCCGCAATGAACGCAAGCAAACGAATAAACTCGTCCGAAAGCTGCTCTTCGTGACCGATTATTCATTAAGAATAGGTTTTCCTTAACTCATTGATAAGTTCATGATGGCCGAACCATCGATCGAGTGCTCAACAAACAGCTTAAATGAAAACGCATTGAAACCAACGCGTATTAATTCACAGGAAACCGTCAACGACACGTGTTCGAAGGTCTATTTGAATTCCACGGTAAAAGTACTCCAGGGAGATCGTTGCTGCTAAGAAGGGAATAACACTAGCAAGTGTCAGATGAGAAAGACGGGAGTCCAATGAAGAGTGTGAGCTCGCTAGAACCACTTTGTTCCCGAGGTTTCAAGATGGTGGTCGAGATAGAAGCGCTGAAGATAACTAGAAACTAGTCGACGACCCACCTCCACTGACAACGACCAATTGAGGATGTGAGTTTCTTTGATGACTGCACCCTCCTCATGGTGATGTGCACATTCAAGATCTTGCCTCAGATTTCTTTTCATTTCGACAACTGTTCGTAGAAGAAATTGCGATACACCATGTATGACGATTCAAGCTGAATTTGACAGTCTTAGATTCTTTAAGAAGCTGCGACTGGATTTCTCTCGATGAGCCAACAGTTCTGTAAACACAAAAGAAGCACAAACTTGAGATCTTCTCGTCATCCCCAGTCTCTTTCTTATCAACTAAACAACTGAACTCACAGCAGCTTATTAAGGACTCTTAAAAGATTAAGGATTTTGTAGAGAACCATGTATCGAAAACAATAGGTGGGCACACTTACCCTGACTTACACAAATGCATATATACCCTCATGCAGTTTCCATAGGAAGAAAGTAGTTATTTGTATCTAACGGTGATCCACCTCATGAATATGGAAGCTTTATCAAAATTGAATTAGAAAAAATATTGATCGAACGACTAGAACTCAGTTAAGCCACAACCCAAAACAGATTGTGCTTTCAAACAGTTTATTACTGAAGAAATCCCGTGCATGAAATGTCGGGAATGCTATTTTGCAGAAAAAAATTCAATCAATCGACACAGTAACACTATACTAGGCTTAACAGAAATAACACTACTGGCATTTCTCAACACGTCAGATGAATTCATTAACCATCAAATATCAAGTCCTCCTGTCCTAGGGGATCGAAATATCGTTCCACAACGGCATCTGTTACGTCCTCTAGTCTTTCCGGAATCCACTTCGGATTGCGATCCTTGTCTATTAGAACTGAAATCTTTGCTTATTACTCTGGGCCTCACAGTGCTGAAGCATGCGTACTTTCTCGTGAAGAAGTTCAATTTGTTCTGAAGCATCTGAAATAGTAAGCACTATCATTCCAAGCGGTAACGTCTAGTCAGTAAACCAATACCAGGATCCGTCACCTTCCCGGTAATCAACTAGTCGCATGGTGGTAAATCTCCCTCTGATCCATAAGGGCGACGAATGCCGATGATGGTGACGACCTGAGGCAGACTTTGGCCTAGCTGACCTCGAAACTCCAGTGAACCACGATGGCTAAACCAGCAAGACTCCGAAGTGAGAATTATGCACAACCAGTGAATACGGAACGTCCAAGTATCCAAGTAAGTAACTTCTAATCAAGGAAAGATAAACCTATGTGAACGGATTCATTCTAGATTAAAGTCTAAGTTTCAGCCTTAAGTCCAGTTCTGATCCAGTCTTTAAATTCTTGAAATTTGCATTCACATGCAACTTTTTCCGGGCCTGCGTTACAATGTGAAGTGAACGAATTCGTTCTATCTCCTCTCAGACTAGGAATTTCCTACTTACGTAATTGGCAAATGCTTAATTTCAAGACTAAATGTCGCAATCGCCGAAGAATAGATACAAATTTTAAAAAGCCATGGGAGAACAGTAGAATGATCCATTAGAACGATTAATAGATTCTAATAGAATGAATTCGGTCGATGTAATAAGCAATTGCGTCAACATAAATATGCATTTCTGGAAATGGATACCTGAAGAACTTAGAAGTACGCATACGAACGGTCGCCGAAGTGCAGAAGTAATTCATGATCTACCTTAATGTATAACCTAATATTAGACATACGGAGAGACCACTCAAATGTTCGCTTCCCACTCACGACTGAACGTTTCATTCTCGTGGACATAAAAGAAGAAAACTTTCGGCGTTGATCAATCTCTGAGAGATGCGCCATGCATCCGACTTCATTAAGCATTGTTTCGAGGTGACTGGATGCATATCTGGCCTTTCCAATAACACGATGTATCGAGTCAGTGCTTTTACCCTCCTAGACAATTCTGATACCAATTTGCCGACACCGGAAGGGAGAAGGGCTTGGTGGCCAACTGGCGCGGAAATGGGTACCGTGTGTATTCAAGACGTCCCAGACAACTGCGCCACACGCGCCCATCTCGTAGATATACCTACATGCAATCGAAAATGAAAACCATCACGAATGCTAACATTGAAGACTGTAGGAATGGTCCTCCCAACGGTTTACCGCCTCATCGTAGCTGGGAGGTGGGTGTTCCTGGGTGTCGGACTGCGATGTACAGCGGCGGATTCATTCCCTGGCAAGGTCTCCCAAGCTGAGGAGTCCGGCGTTTCCATTAGGAAGCCTAGCTAAGAGTAAACCAATACCAAGATCCACCACCGTCTTGGTGTCAAAGTCGCATGGTGGCAAATCTCCCTCTGATCCACAAGGGCTGCGACTGCCTGTGGTGGTGAAGACCTGGGGCAGACTTTGGCCAAGCTGACCTCGAGACTCTAAGAACCACAATGACTTAACCAGCAAATCTCCGAGAAATGGAGATTATTCTGTGGCACTCACAAGCCGTGAGGTTTGGTCATTCAAGTGTCAAGCGTCAAGTGTGTCAATGAAATAATACGGAGCAAGTCAAACACTCGATAAGGCTATCGTCTTCTTCATTCCATGATCAAACTCCTAACAAAAGAGAAAAGCAGTAGAACAAACAGATCCATAATTATATGCTGCCACATCGATTTTATTAGATTCTAGCTCTCTTTCAGAATATAAAACACTCAGAAAAAACTAATCTAATGGACCAAAGTATACCAGAAACAAGGCACACACATGACATGGAAAATTGTCGCTCTCTTCATTTGCTCTCCGTTGTCTAGCAATTGTTCACCTGACTCAATCCATTTACGAGCTAAATTACGGTGGTTGGTAAGTACGAAGACAGCAGCAGAATGAATTTTCAGAACAACCAACACCACTGGTCACTTTCGCCTCATCGCGAAACTCCGTGGAAAACTGGTACAATACCAGATACTTTGAATAACGATAGAAAACAAGATGACACTAAAAGGGCCTCAGACACTAACACCAATTGATCAACAAATCAAAATAATTTGCAAAATGAAGAACTGTGATACCACAATCCTACCATCTTAGAATAGTAGTTGTCCCCATCAAAATTCGTCAGCCCCTCACGTTAAGGTACAATCTAAAATGCAAGCCAGTGTTATAATGAGCTTATATATAAGTGCTAAACGTTGTGAAAAAGACAACATACGTTTAAGCATTAGGTGCTTAACAGCATTTAATACTAATTTTCAATGTCCAATCCTCACTAAATCCTCGAGACGACGCCTAATTTCGGTTTTATTGCGGACTGGACAACGTCTAATTTATCGCTGTGCATACTGTGACACCCACCGACGTCTTACCGGCCACTCCGACGGATTTTCATTTGGCCCCGCCCACTCATTTTGCGGTTCCCGTTCCATAAATCGGTTTTTTTATGCGTTCTGTTCTTGGTGCACATACAACTTCTGTGTGTATGCTATGAAAAAGAACGCGCCCTTTATGCAGTCATACTGCTGTCAGGATGAAGTTTTGTGGGTTCTACAAGGAATATTACGATATTTAGGGTGAAGAGTTCACTGTAAATGAGCCATGTGTACTCGATTCCCTTGAGCATTGGAGAGATATACGAATGCGTATTTGGTCTACAGAAAGACTTTAAGGAGCCTGTCGATATATAAATTCAGTCACAATGTTTGCTAAACTTTGGACCGCAGGTGTATAAGGTGGAGAACGAACGCGCTATTGTCCTTTCCGGGAAGTAACGCGTTCACCACCACACCATGCGGGTCCTTCGTTCCGCCTGTCTCTCAGCTAGTTCTATCGATCTTTTTGCCATCAGTACCCGTCAGCGGGATTGATCTGGGGAGCCCAAATCGGCAATGAACCCAGTTAAGGCGAGGCTTTTAGTCATAATTACAATTTTAACCGTTCGCCAACCTACTGAACCTAAAAACACCTGACCACATTAAAAAGAGTAGGCAGTAAATGAAACGGTTATGACAACGAACTGCTTCTCAAAAATGATGCTGCACACTGCATTCAATGCCAGTTCTTCGAGGCAGGGGAATTTCTGCGCCCCTTCACTGGTTACACTCTCCAGACTGCGCATTCAACAGCAATGGTCTCTTGGCGTAAAAGAAGATATCAGTGACAAATTATTAAGAAGACATCCTCTCATGGACGGCGTTCGTCATAGCATCAGCGTTGGATAAGCTGTTGAATGATTATAAGAAATATAGGGGAAAAATTTCTGCGCACCAAAAGAAACCACGGAAAAATATGACACATATAGGTGCCATTCTGGTCGCTCTGGCAAATTCACTATGACACCTATAGGTGTCGATCGTCGCCAGAATTCTGAACCACATTGTGTAGTTAAAATCGCTACAAAGAGGCGCTCAAGAGGAAGGAAATTAATGCGCCAACCTACTAAACCTAAAACACCTAACCACATGAGGAGAATCGCAGACACTACATAACCGATCACAGCTCCATATGGGCGATTTGTGCCATAGGTAACCCACAACACAAGCGATACAGCTAGTTGGATTTCACCCATTGTCAACACTTGGACTGAAGAATACTTTGTCGTCGTGCACAAGCCACTTGGTACCAGTACTACTTATATTTGTATCTTGCTCTTCATTCAAGCGAAAACGTTGGTCAAGTTGACCGTGTGCACATTCGGCTCAAAGTGACCTTTTTTTTTATTTGCCGACCGAATACAGAATGGACGCTTTCATTACTTCACCATATCACTAGCCATAAAGGATAGAGGATAAAGCTGTCGGCGTTGATCGTTCCTTGCGGGATGCGCCATGCATTCAACTTCATTAAGCATCGTTGGAGGTGACTAGATGCATATCTGGCCTTTACAATGACTAGCAGTGACCTACCGATATATCGAGCCAGTGCTGCTTATCTTTCCAGACAAGTCTAATAGCAATTTGCCGGGCCCGGAGGGATGGAAGGCTTGGTTAGCCTTGGGAGCGGGATTGATCTCATGTGTATTGCAAGTCGTCTCCGACCACTGTGCAACATGCGCCATTTATCACTAGTCATACTACGTAGTAAAAAATATTTGGAAAAGATGGATTTGAACCCAGTGTGCATAGGTATACACTTCCAGATTCCAGCAAAAAAACGAATTAAATATACAACCAAACGTTCCGTGAGGTTTATGCATGCACAGAGCTTTTGTAAAAGAACTGAACAACGAATACGAAGTACGTTAATCTAAATAGTACTTACTTGCTCGACAACCTTCATAGAAGTCATGATCCTTCAAAAAACGTTGAGCCAGACGATATTCCATCGTGAAAACCTTAAACAAATCATAATCTATTCGAATGGTGTGCTGGCACACTTGCGATGACGCATAGTTCTTGTTCACGGCCGCAATGAAGCGACGCCTACCTTTGCGCTGCGAAAAGAATGAGTCATATGTGACTCGTGTCGACCCAGATACCATAACGCATATTGATTCAGCGTCATTTGCTGGGTTTTCATATTTCATTCTTCCTTCTGTGCACTTTTCAGCAATTTGGTCTGTTTTGACCTACATCTTTGTGCTGATTTTTACGTAGTTTTGCACGTCTTTGAAACATCTTCACCTCTTGTAGGGGACAAAGAACTCGTCTATTATCCTCCGCGTACTGTCAGCTTTGTTTATCCGGTCTCATAAAATACTATGATTATATATCGGTATTTCTTAACCTATTCGCCACTCCTTGACCTTTACAAGAGTCTTAACCTTACAGAAATCCTATGATAGGAAAGTAGTAGCCGCTTCCAGCTTAAAACCAACGAATCTCAGCTGATGGCGAATTTCATTAATTGCAATAAACTGTCGGAATCTACAATTATTTTCCCACAGGACAAACGCTTCCCCTGTTTTTCCTGGATAACATCCCGACTTTCTGCAGCTCATTACATTTGTTTCTTTCGCTTTATTGATCCGAAGGTCATATTTCGAACATGAAAGCAAATAAACAAGCGGATTTCGCCGAGGAAAATACGACGGCGTTCGTCAATATGTCACTTATGTTTGCCCCTGCCGCTGTTCCATTGTAAATTAAAAAAAACTTCGTTATCAACTTTTCTGGAACTTTCAGCCCTTGACATATTTCGATTTGAAAGGACCTTAAAGGATCTTTGAAAGGATTATAAAAACTGTATTCAACAAAATCAAAGTCGATACAAAGCAAACAAAGTCTATTTTATATATCAATTTTGTCTTGAACTCCTGAAGTACTCTACATTTGCTTATCAAGAAAGCAGTAAATCAAGAAATCATCGTCTGTTGTCGAAAAAATAGCTTTTCGCGAATGCGTTAGTGTCCTCATATCCCTTCATTTTATGAGGTAACCGTGCTTTATCACAGCCGCTTCAAAGGAAACAACAATCAGTAATTTCACAAATTGTATGAGAATGTGACAGAAACCATTTGGAACACACACAGGTACATTCTTCTGGAATTCACCAAAACGGATTTTCAGAGTTCCTAACCGGTGACTAGTTGAGGAATGTTCTAGAAGATCGACCCAGACGGCCCACTTTCTTGGAGTGCCTACCACAATTCCGTTTTCTATCCACATTTTTCATTTATTTGCTTTTTTTGCAATTTCATTGATCTCAGCGTGAATCCCTCTGATGTACCATGATCATCCACCAGCATTTAGGGAGTGTTTGCATTGATTCATGTCATATAAACGTCTAAGCTATTTATTTGGAGATTTCTGTAGGCAAAAAATTTTATAGGTTCCCATCATGTCGGGTGAGGACGAATTCAAGTTCATCTTCGATCGACTTCTCATGGAGAGTGATCAAGAACAAATTGAGGACAACGAGGACAATGAGGAATCTCTTATGTTCCCATTCGAACAGTCAGATGAAAGTGAAGCGGAAGGTGAGGATAACGGCGAGGTTGAAGTTAGCAATGACTGGTATGACTACATAACGCCTCATCAACCCTGGGTATTCGATGAAAGTAACTCTGGAGTGGATCAATTGCTTCTGCTTGGGTGTACAGAACCGATACATTTTTATGAGTTATTTATGACTGATATTTGGGACCTTATTGTGAACGAAACGAATAATTACGGACGGGAGAAGAACCAGTTGTGGGAAACAACAACTGTTGAAGAAATGAAAAGGTTCATTGGTCTTTGTCTTAAAATGGAAATTGTTAGACTACCACGACTGAGAGATTACTGGAGTTCTAGTCCTGCATTTGCATGCCATCCTATTGGATCTCAAGTTATATCAAGAGACAGGTTTGAGAAGCTATTGTCACACCTCCATTTCGCAAATAATGCAAACCATAACGTGCATGACAACCTGTACAAGATCAGTTCAGTCATAGAACTTGTAAATAGAAACTGCAAAGGAGTTTACAGACCTGGCGGAAACGTTTGTATTGAAGAGTCTCTTGTTCCGTTTAAAGGGAGAATCGAATTCGGCCAATATATCCAAAATAAGAGACATAGATATGGCGTGAAAATGTTCAAATTGCGAACGAGAAGTGGCTACACATATAGTGTTGCAGCGTATGCCGGTACGGATACCTCTAGGACAGGAGCTATGGCTGAAGCGGCAGTAATGAGGCTGATGGATGGTTTACTGGATGAAGGAAGGCATGTGTTTACCGATAATTCGTATACGAGTGTCTCGTTGGCGAAGAGGCTACTAGAGAGAAAGACTCATCTGATCGGTATGTGCACGAAGAACAGTAGAGGACTTCCCAAGCAGGTCATACAACAGAGGTTGAAAAGAGGGCAAGTGAAGGCTCAACAAAACACAAGCGGTGTGATGGTGCTTAAGTGGAAAGATAAAAAAGACATTATTATGATATCAACAGTGCACGATGCTAGCCTATGTGCTAATACGTTAAGGCCTCAAGTAATAGAAAGTTATAGTCAGGGAAAAATATTCGTCGACCCAAGAGAGCAGATGTCGTCCTATTCTCCGTATGTTAGGAGAACCAGTAAATGGTACGCACATTTTTAGCTCTTCATTATCTAGACATACATTCTTTACGCTTAGTTTAGGTATATAAGGCTGTTCTTTCACCTCGTCACTCAGACGTGTTTGGTGAACGCATGGCGGATATATTGTGAAAATGTTCGCAAAATTACCATCCATGAGTTTAAGGCTCAAGTTTATATGAGCCTATTTGAAATGGATAAAATACAATTATCTACGCCTTCAAGTGGCCATATCTTGGAAGATACTGGTGCAGAGTCGAAGAAACGGAGACGCTGTGTAGGTTGTTATAGGAAGCTATCAAAATGTCACGACTCTAAATCTGCTGCCATACGAACAAAGCAGGTTAGAACCAGATGTAGCAAATGTCTGAGGCATTTCTGCTTGGACTGTTTCAATAATGTTCACAAAAAATGTGAATTCTGACGGGATTACGGTTTGTTGTGAATGTAAAATTCTATATGGAGAGTGTGAATTGCTAATTGTAGATTACAAGATAAATCGTTTGAGTTATTGACTTTGTTGACTTTTTCAAAATTGGAGGTTTTTTGCGTTATCAAATACTGTACGTATCGATGACGCACCCTTTGCAAACGCTGACGTAGCTTACAACTATTTTATAGTAATCTGAACATTTTTATTTATTGCCTACTATAATTTTTAACGGCAGGGTATCATGTGAAATACAACCAAGAGGATGCTGAGATATTTGCAAAACTCCGGACCGCAGGTGTCTGCGGTGGAGAATGTAAAAATGTGAAGATTGTGATTTCAACTTCAGCCTCAGCTTAACTAGGTTCGTTGTCGATTTGGGCTCCCTAGATTAGTCCCGCTGACGGCTGATTGCTGATGGCGCCGGTAGATAGAAAAAGCTGAGCAACAGGCGAAACAAAAGACCCCCATGGTGTGGTGGTGAGCACGTTATTCCCCGGAAAGGACAATAGTGCGTTCGTTCCCCATCGCAGACACCTGCGGTCCAGAGTTTTGCAAAGATCTCAGCATCATCTTGGTTGTATTTTATAGTAAATAAAGGATGAAGGATAAAGTTTTCAATATTGATCAATTCCTGAGGGATGCGCCATGCATTCGACTTCATTAAGCACCGTTGGAGGCGATTGAATGCATAACCGACATTTACAACGACTCGCAGTGACCTACCGATGTATCGAGCCACTGCTGCCATCCTCCCAAAGAAGTCTGGTACCAATTTGCCGAACCCGGAAGCATAGAAGGCTTGGCGAGCCTTGGCCGCCGGGAATGATCTCATGTGTATTGTACAGAGTCTCCGACCAATGCGCTTCAAGCGCCCTTTTATTTTGTAGTAAGAAGTGCATATTTGCACCATAGTAGCATCCACACAGGGTTCCTCACTGTTTTGCCATCATACTGCAGTAAAGGATCTCCAAGTTCCTCATTTTACTCTATAAGTCCAGTAGCGGTATCCTAGTATACAACCCATTCACTAACCAAAATCTCATCGCGGAACTAATAGGACGATGAAAATCCTCCCAAAAAGCACTTTTATTTTGCAAATTATAGTATCTGGAAGACAAATTTTCTTAGTTTTGCCTGATAGAGCGCCTGTGTTGCAAAGCTATCGATTTAGAACCAAAAGCATCAAAAACAAAGCAAAAGAAAATGAGTGATATGTGACTTTCATCAACTAAAGCACGCCTTAATACAGTGACTCGTCATGTACGGGTTATACGTCAGTTTCAGTCATGTACGTCAGTTTTGATGATTATCACAGTATCATCTATACTGTGATAATCATCAAAACTATTTTTAAAAATTTCAACATGCTTCGGCTGTGTATTCCATACTTGAGCAATTCTATGTGAAGACTAACCTCGCCGAATTTCATCTTCGCTCCATTTTCAAGCTGTTTAAAAGTGACTTTCAGTGAAGTCGGGCTCATTTTTGAGAGCGTCTTTAACTGCTGTTTTGACCATTCAGAATTTTCAACGCGAAGATTTTCAAATATTTCCTCGACAGATCTGAAGTAAATGGACGTTTTGATAATCCGACGAAAGCTTCATCATACCTAACTTACCTTGCATAGAAGGTCTTCTTGATTACAGGAAGATGCTCCTCTAAGCTGAAGGTCGGTATATTTGAAGGCTGAAACTCACGGATTACCCCGTCAACTTCGTTGTAAGTGACCCTCTCCATTGTTAGCAGTTTATTTTGTAAATCTTTCAATCTCGACGACGTAACCTTAAATAATAGATGAGTAAACAAAAACTGTAATCGTATTTTGATGGAACTGAATAAAACCGCGAGTTACGTAATGAGTTGCTAGGCCGGCATGGTAACAGTCAGCACCATGAAGTCGGTAACCGGTGAGAGCAAGGTATAAACCGAGATTATCCTGGACAGAAAGAATGGAATCGCAACAAATTTTCGTAAATTGAGTCAACTTTACTCAGTAAAATCTTAAAACCATAACATGCAAAGTTTACGAACTTTCAATCTTGAAAGGAAGAATGACCCTCCCACGTCAGGAAATAGACCTAACGCTGTTTCTGGCATTGCGAGTAACGTACGCTCGGTTCCAACACGAAACCGTCCGTTAACTGAAAGACCGCAACCCTATAATCATCTAATTAAATGAAAAATCTCGGAGGAAATAACGTAGCAAAAATATTCATGGCCATGGTGAGCATTCCTCCCAACGGTTAACCGCCTCATCGTGGCTGAGAGGTGTTCCAGGGTGTAAGGCTGCGATGTACAGCAGCGGTATTCATCTCATCTCCCCAACAGGGTCTCCCAAGTTGAGAAGGAGTCCAGCATTTCCATTAGGAAGCTTAGCTAAGAGTAAACTAATACCAGGATCCACCACCGTCCTGGTATCGAAGTCGTATGGTGGCAAATCTTCCTCTGATCCACAAGGACGGCGATTGTCTGTGGTGGTGATGACCTGGGTCAGATTTTGGCTAGGCTGACCTCGGGACTCGAATGAAGCACAATGGTTAAATAAGCAAAACTCCGAAAAAGTGGAAATTGTTCCAGTTTACTACAATCAGTGAAGATGGGTCATCGAAGTGTCCAATGTGGTGAATATCTGAGAAATGAAAAAACAAAACTAAATTTAATGGACGAACCCCTCCCATGACTATTCCGTCAATGAAAGCGACGAAGGTTTTCGATAGACTTCCTATAAGATGGTTCAATCGGTACTCTTCCCTTAAATTGAAAATTAAGATCAAGATAATACCAGAACAGCAGTTAATTCTTGCCGCTGAATTGCTTTCGATAGCTAAGTCTTACCTGAAGAAATCCTTGTGGGTAGTCGAAGTTCCACCACTAGCAGCTTCTTTAGCAGACCTGGTTACAGCTGAAGCGTTTAGCAATTCAGTAATAGTTAAATCAAAGTTCCTAGCTCAGAAATTAAATAACCTAAGACATCTCCGCCTGCACAGAATGCCTTCTCACCGGAACCTTTGAGGATGATCATACTTACATCTCCACCGTCTTCCCATTTCTAAAGAAACTGTGAACAAACAAAGTATGACAATAAAATGCGACCTTACTATCCGAAAGTACTGTAAGCACTGCATGCTGTTTCAAGAGTGATGGTTCAGTGAAGTCATTATACTTACTTGGACACTTGGACGGCCCGTCTTCACTTTTCGAAGTTTTGCTGATTTAGCCGATGTATTTCCCTGGAGTCCCGAGGTCAGCTTGGCCTAAGTCTGCCACAGGTCGTCACCACCACAGACGGTCGCCGCCCTTGTGGACCAGAGGGAAATTTGCCACCAGCCAACTAGCTTGATACCAGGACGGAGGTAGATCCTGGTATTGGTTTACTTTTAGCTGGGTTTCCTGATGGGAACGCCGGACTTCTTCTCGGCTTAAGAAACCTTGCCGAGGGGATGAATCCCCCGTTGCATATCGCAGCTCGACACCCAGGCACACCTCGCAGCCACGATGAGGCGGTAAACCGTTGGGAGAGCTTTTGCATAAGTTTATTTAAACGTTGAAGGGCGAAAGCCAATCTTTCTTAGGCTTCTCTCGGGTAAGATCTATGTACTCTGACTGTTATTTAGCTATTCAAAATTTCGTCAATCTCCCTTGTGTTGTACGTTGATAACTCTCGACGATACCCACTAAATAAAACAGTCAATGACTTTGCTATTAGAAGTCCTGCATGAAGCCAGTGTCCTCCTGTACACAAATATAAATGCGTCGTACATTATAGGAATTAGACTACCCGTATAAATGATTTCTTGAAATCGGAACCGAGGAATCTGAGGAGAATGAGAGCAGACGAAGATGGAGTAAAGGAAGTAGGCAGTGACTGGGGAGAAAGGAACAAGGAGAACAACAGAGAGAAAGAATTTGATCGGAAAAAGAGGTATATATAGGATGATAACAGAACTGAGAAGGTAGGATATGGAGCGAGTGAGAATAAGGAGAGCTGAAGGAGAAAAACGTGGAGGCAGGTAGCTATGTAGAATGAACTAAAACAGGTCAATACTTATCAGTTTTACATCGTTTGAAGAACGTTCTGTCCAATAAGAGCGTTCTTTACTGCCAATGGGAAGAACTGAGGTGACATAGGAGTTGAAGCATTCTTTGGGGCCTGTGAAGTCCTTCCCAAGCCACACCGTTTGAAGCACTTCCACCAATGTTTGAAGACCATAGAGCTAGTCTTTTTACGACGAAGAACCTTACAAAGACTATAATGAACTGAATTAGTAGTTTCAGCCCTTTACTACTGAACCAAATAGGGCCGGAAAATATCAGCGAGGAAAGGACAATTAATGAGAACACATGGTACAGTGAAAGATCAAAGAATCAGATTACAGTGAAAAAGCAAAACAATTTTAAAAATAAGGTAATTATGAAGATTGGCTTACTTTGAACCGTGGGTAGATCTCTCGTACCATACTAAGATTGAGAGCATTCAAAGCTTTTGGTCGATTCAAAGTCAGGATTCGCTTCGAACCCTCTTCTTGGACGATTATCTCGGAAATCGACGTACTCATCGCCATCCGACATGTTTCCTAAAGCTTCTTGTCAAAATGAGCAGTATTTTAACTGTGGAGAGTTCCTTAACCTCAAAAAACGACCTACTTTTAGTTCGGTTCTTATGATACTAGGATTTGCTATGATCAATATGAAATGTTAGACGAACAAGCATAAAATTCTTTCGCAAGCAAGGATTTCAACCACACATTGAATCCAATTCAAAATGAGGAAGAGTTTGTAAATGAAAATTATAACACTATAGACCTGAATTCTCGAACGATTATCTCGGATTTCCAGGTACTCACCGCCATCCGACATATTTCACAAAGTTTCTAGCCAATATCAGCAGGACTTTTTAAGTTTCACTTACTCTGAAACTTACTTTAACTCTGAAAACTGCTTCCATCTTATTTCTTATCTTTCTTTCTACCTTCTAACTTACCTTAACTCTTCTAACTTACTTCTTCTCTTCCTTCTAACTTCTAAGTTGCTTTAACTGTGGAAAGTTCCTTAACCGCTAAAGGCGACCCACCTTTAGCTCGGATCTTATGATAACAGCTTTTTGCTATGATGATTATGAAATGTTAGACGAACAAGCATGAAACTCTTTTGACAGTAAGAATACGTAAAATACGCATTGAATCCAATTCGTAGGTGAGATAGGAACACTTATTGAGAACTACTCTGAACTTAAGGAGACCACTTACGGCAGGATTTATCCTTAGTAAGCGTCGAAGTAAAGGCGATAGCATCAACTCCGATAGTGGTTTAGTGAAGTACACAAAAACTAAAATGACAAACAAGTAGTACAGGTGCCAACTAGTACTTTAGCATCACATTAGCGTAGGTACGGTGGCACTGAAACGATCTACCAATCGATCTGGACACTGCTGGCAATTTGTGCAGGGCTAGAACAAGTACTGCTTGTACTACGATGACAAAATGGGCTTACTATATGAAAACTGCTGGGGGACTACATAATACAGTCCGCTTTGAGTAGGTCGTTTGGAAAAATCGACATTGATGTGGTGGTAGTGATAACATACATCGATTATTTAGGGCATGTGTCTCAAACGTTCCCGAACTCGGATCGCTTCTCCAGAAAACTGAATCGTACGTCTCAAGGATAACCATACTCTTTTTACTGATTTTTTTATAAGTACGTATAAAAGTACTGCAATTCTTTTGGAAAGTTGAACCCCAGGATGTGGAAGATGCCTTTCGGTAGATGTCACAGTCATTGTTATGCATTGTACACAATGCATAACTTTTTACTTACTGCTTATTATTCTTTTCCTGGCAGGCTATTATGTGAGATATCCGCTAGGGTAAAACACTAGCTGAGAGGCTGAGAGGGAAAGGTAGAACGACGGTAGGGATCACTGGTACAGTGGGTAATACGCGAATTCCCGGAAAGGGTATCGCCGGTTCGAATCTTGCCTGGGGTCCAAGTTTTGCGATTATCTCAGCATCATTGTGGCTATGGATGATAAAATATCTAGGATACAAACGATGCACTTAAGGTACACTGGCGATTATTTGACAATAATAAGTCTATCCTGCCGGAGTTCTTAGGAACTGATAGAGCCAGATCTCTGAGCGCATGGACTAATGGGAAAGGATCACTGACGTATAGCAGGTAGAGTTAGCTTAACATTAGCTAATAACTATAAATATTCTTCGTTGGTTTGAAGGAGCACATCATTTACCCATCCATATCGCTCCGCGATGTCGGTCTAACCCTCCTTAGTTTCCTAGGAGGAACAGGGTTGAGTGGAAGCGTAACTCCATAGGTGTCGTCACGACGATTTCTTTTCCTTCACAAAATCAAACCGGTATGAGTGTTTCGTTCAAAGTTAAACCGATATGAACATGGTTCCAGAACACAGTCATTCTCGGGAGCTTCCTCCTCTGTGTGATAGTTAAGGGCCGGAGGCTATCTAGCGTACCAATTGTAGACCGTACCTTATCTCACACTGTTTTAAAAGTCTTCCTTAATCAATTACCTCACTAGATCGGCGTACGTAATTCCTATCCATCCATCATTATGCAAAGAATTGCCGACTTCACGTTAAGCGATTATATCGATGTAAACGACGTATGGAATGGAAGCATCAGTTTACACGACGTATTCCATCAACCATAAAGTGATCGTTACGAGTCAAAACTGATGTCCTATTCATCTTTGTGAAGTCTAAGAGCTTCTCAGCGAGTTTCGTAAAACCATCACTCTCAGTCTGGAGTCTGGAGCTCCTGACTTTTAAATCTGCACATGGATTCTCCACAGATAGCTCTAAGATCTCTGCCGTGGGGTTTTAGGAGGGTTAATAGGTCCCTTGATGGTGTTTTCTAAAACAAAAGAGCTAGAGAGTTATTTGTTGAAGGATAAATCGAGTCGCCTCCCTTGTGTGTAAGCTCTTATCCAAAGCAAGATGATAGTACAATTTTCTTAAGTGGGAGTGGATCCATTCGGGCAGTGTGTGTACTTACGTACAAAACACATGGTATTACATCATAGAAGAGATGGAGAGCTCATATCCTTAATCCAGGATTGCTTCCGAACTTCGAATAGGTTATTCGATGCCTTCGGACGGGATACGTAGCCCTACGACTAACTAGCTCAAGAAAGTCCATAACATGAAGAAGTTTTGTTAAGGGGAGTTAGTAGTGAATGCAATTCTCCACGTAGTTCTATTTCTGCTAAATCATTTTTCGAAAATTGGCCTCATTTTTGAAGGTCTTTTAGATTACTAAAAAAAATATTTGCAGTTTTCGTTCAAGTTGTAAATTATTTGAGTATTATTATCTTAGTGCTGTTAGGTTATTGCAGCATTATGTTTTCGTAAGGAAATGAATTTGATTGTGTATTGGTTTTCAACAGGTTCGTCAAGTTAAGAGATCTAAGCTTTCTGAAATAGGACTATATATGCCTACACAGTCCTGTATGGAAAACCTACTACTCTAAATATGCATATTCTTGTTGAGACCAAATTTTGTGTGAGCACCCCTGGAGCATTCACCGGAGGAAGCCCTTACTCCTTTGGACTCAGTCCCATCATCGAAGGGAATTACAGATGGACTACCAGCATTACCCGTGGTTCTAGTCTAACTTACTACACCCTGGTTCTAGTCTAACTAGTTTGTTCTTGGCAATTTAGTATCCTTCGAAGCATCTCCTAATCCCACTAGGGTTGTTCTTCCCAGATTTTAGTATTTGTTTCTGCTTTCCTTTTTTCATATGTTAATTTAGTGATATTCTATCAGATGTTGAGTTCTAATGTAAAGTCATGCCATTCTAGATTTCCAGATGGGAGAAAGTCCATGTTTGGAATCCTTCAAGACCCCGACACTGCCTCATCTTCGGGAATCTGGCGAATCACATGATGCATTGGCCACACATTCAAGTTCAGAAGCAATTGAAAAGCTTGCTGCAACCACAATGGTAATTTAACTTTATTATTTTGATGAGTGTATTTACTTTAGACGTCCTTTTGTGGTCTCATCTTCGGAGACCTATCTTCAAGTGTTCATATTTAGCCTGACGACTTACCATCCACACCAACTGAACGTGCTGAAGCTGAGGCGAAGATCTCAATTGTCCATCCCACTCTACACTATAGCGCCCCTTCCTGGGCTTGCATTCCAGTACGTGGTCAGGGCTATAAGTTCGAAGTGAGTTCGTAGCGATTCTGAAAGTGAAAATTTTGGGTTTCCGTTCCGTATCTATTGGTACTACAGTTTTTTTTCAATATACTCTAATGTTTGGATACTTGTATGGCCCGTATTCATGGGTTGTGCGGACCCCAGCATCATTTCCACTGGTCCACTGGTTTAGAGTTTTTATGGTCAGGCAATTGTGGTTCCCTGGAGTCCCTAGGTCAGCTGAGCCAGTCTGTCCCAGGTCGCCACCACCGTAGGCAATCGCCTCCTTTGTGGATCAGAGGGAGGCTTGCCACCATGCGACTAGTTTGAAACCAGGGCGGTGGTGAATCCTGGTATTGGTTTACTCTTTTCTGGGTTTCCTGATGGGAACGGCGGACTCGTTCTCAACTTGGGAGAGCCTGCTGAGGGATGAACCCCTCTCTGTACATGGCAGTCCGACACCGAAGAACACCTCCCAGCCACAATGAGCGGTAAACCTTTAGCAGGATAGAGGATAGTGTAATAATCACTGATATATGTAGATTCTCTGATTAGATGGTCCATCCTCACATAACCTGCGAACCCCAACACCATTCGTTTTGCTGTCGTGCAACCGTTATTAGCAGAAATACTTCGGTTTGTGTGTAGGTGATGTTATAGTTTACGGATCCACTTTCCTTTGATGAAGCCTCAGAAGCAAACTTTGTATGGTGCAGTGTTACCAAATGTGTGCACACTGTTCAATGTTCAAATTATGTCTGAAGAACAGAGCAAGCGTCGAGGACCAACGAGAGGTTCCACCTCTTTTCAAACATCTGTAGTTGATCATGAAAGTCAAGGTGTTTGACAAACAATGCGTAAATTGATGCAATTATGGCTACAACTTCATTTTTTTTTACAGAATTACTTGAACCTGCTCTTTACTCAGATGCAATCATCTATAGAATGGGTTGTTCACCACAGGCGGTCGATATTCTGCTTAGTAATCAGGTTAACCAGGTGATAGGCGCCTCAATTCTGGTCCCAGAAATTTTGCCAGGAGAATTATGATCACTGTCTCTTTTATTCAATGATTAGCTAACGTGATGTTGATACATAATTTTATTCGGTTATCATTTCGACCCCTTCATTTATGAAGGAGTGTGAACAATCTACGCGAATCATTTCGGCTCTGATGATGACTAGGACACTGAAATTTTAGCTGAATAAAGTTGTATATCAACGTCGTATTAGCGTATCAAGGAAAAAAACGCGTTGGTTTTTCATAGCGTGATTAATTGAAAATCAGTTTACAAAGCCAAAATCTTGGTCACCCTTTGCTGGTCTGCTACCGCATTTATTCGCTTTCCTTCACCACTATAGGAGTATATGGCTACGTATTGTTACGGAGAGTATTTGAAGATAAAGGAGAATTTCGTAAATTTCTAAATTCTAACGTTATTGCTCTTATAAAAATATGCGGAAATTTACGAAAAACAAGCGTGGACCATCGACTCGGGTCAGGTTCTGAGGAAGACGAAGAAGTCAAAACGTTTGCCGAAAATAAATATAATTATCAACCTCGTGTAAGCTCATCAAAGAAAGAATACATATCCGGAAATTGTGATATTTTCTTTTTTACCCTGAAACGGTGTAATGGACTTACTTTTTTTTCCGATGGTCTGGTTTACTTATCCGAAGCGTTACAAACTGATGCATTTGGAAGTTCGATTTTGTCAAAATGTCCTATTTAAGGCTATTCTACTCAAAGGATTTAACAAGATCGTAAGCACTAGCTAGGATTTTCACGAGCTCTTTATTCTTGGTTTACTATGTTTAATTCTCTTCTATCTGGTAGACACTTAGTTTGATATAGTAGGGAAATATTTCAAGCAAGATTTCCACCAAAATTGTCCTTCTTTCATTAGAATAATATTCTAGTCACTTTTGAAATTTAAGTTATTTTTAAGTGCTCGTGCTCACGGTGGATTTGATAGTCCTGTTCGCACACTAATGTTTAAAACTTTTGTTGAGCAAACGATTTCTGGTCTGTTTTTGGAACATTTTTATGACATCACACGTTTCGTTGAGAGGATGGGGGGATAGCAGCACTGGCTCAATACAACGGTAGACAACGGCGAGTCATTGTAAAGGCCAGATACGCATTCATTCACTCTCTAACAATGAAGTCGAATGCATGGCGTATCCCTCTGGGACTGATCTATGCCGGCTGCTTTATCTTCTTCTTAGCATGCGTTTCGTTACAACGCCACAGTCGCAAATTGAGCAGTCCAAAATATTGCAGGTCGTCAAAAATGGTGTCGTTGTTGATGTGATTGATTTGGACTTAAGGAAACATGATACGTTCGTAGTTATCGGCCGTTTGCCCAATTGTGACGTGGTACTAGGTGAGTAACACTACAAAATATGATCACCTTAAAAATCTTTTAAATTCAGCTTGCCTCGTTTAACATCTTTTTGTGCGCATAATTACGTTACATTAAATAATAACAAGTTATACATTTGCAAATTACTAGTTTATTCCATGTTCTGAATTATTCTTGTTGTGTTCGTGCAAATACAAATTTTATTTGTTGCAGATCATCCCTCAATATCACGATATCACTGCGTACTACAATATGGAGATGACACAATGGATAGAACCGGAAAAGGATGGCACATTTACGACTTGGGTAGTACCCATGGCAGTAAGGCGAACAAGAGAAAACTTCCTGCAAAACAGTACATCAGAATTCGAGTTGGATACGTTCTTCAGTTTGGAGGTATTTGATCAGCGATCTTGCATTACGTAAAGAGGATGTTGTTGCTGTGACGTCATGGATTTTTTAGCCGAATTGGTGGGGGTTGGGGTTTTTGTTAAATTTTTCGGACTTTAAGGCAGTACACGACTGTTGTCTTTACTTGGACCGTCGCATGATTGTGAAGCAGAATGGAATTGCTCACCTAATGAAATGCGGGAAAAGTTGCATAAGAAAGTGAGTGGCGTTATACCTAGTCCTGTTTAGAGAGCAGGCTTAGATCTAAACAGTGTTGTCTCTTTGAAAATGAATTTGACTTTTTTAAAGGCGTTGGATGCGAAATTGAGTGCGTTAGCGCAAAAAGAAATGGAGCATGAAGAAGCAAATGAGGCAGAGGAGTTGACTGGAAGAGGTAGTGAAGGTATCGATTGGGGTATGAATTATGGTGAAGACGATGTTCATACAGATGAAGTAAGTCTTTCTCGATTTTTGAAGCAATTTTCTACCTACGCGCTTTCATATATGTTTGTATTTAAGATTGAAATGGACGCTCACTTGATGGATGATCGTGAGCAGTATTATCGAGCTGACCCGAAAAAAGCGCTGGCTAAGTTTTTTGAGCGCGAAGGCTTCGATATGGTGTTTCAAATATCCGAACAAGGAGTGGGCCATTCACACAAGTGGTTATGCACTATTGAGTAAGTCTGTGTAGAAAGTTCGATATTGTTAAAACCGTTCCTGTTTAGGTGGGTCGTCGGTTCAAATACTGGTTACGGATTTAGCTTGCCATTTTGAAGTATTTTTACAAATGCGGTAGTGCCACCAAGTAACATAGATCATTTACCTGGACAAGCTTCGAAACTGGTTCAATGAACGTGATTAAGGGTTACAGCTGGAGTGGGCTATTATATATAAGTCATGTATAGTACTGGACAAAAGCTAATGGTTTACGTCTTCCTTGTATAATAGTTGATTGCTCAAAATAACCTCTTACCAATTTTACCAAACACTTAGAAATTCTTAAATTCTGGGAGTCAGAATTTCGAAGGGAATTCATTAATAAACCATATTAGATGTCTGTTACCGTTGAAAGGTCACTCATTAAAATGTTATTCTCCAAAGGATAAAAAATGATAAAACTCTCTACGTTGATCAAACCCAAAGGGATGCGCCGTGCATTCAACTTCACTAAGTATCGTTGGAGGTGATTGGATGCACATCTGGCCTTTACAATGACTTTCGTTAGCCAACCGTTGTGTAGATCCAGCGCTGCTATCCTCCCAGACAGGTCTAGTACCAATTTGTCGACCTCGGAAAGATGGAAGGCTTTGTGAGCCTGGAGCCCGGGATCAATCCTGTTGTACTGCAGGGTGCCTCTAACCACTGTGTTACACGCGTTCCCACTCCTCTCTAAGGTAGTTAGAAAACGTCTTTGAATGCGTCGGAAGCTTTTACGGGTAGGTGAACTAATATGCACTGATTTTGGAACGGTAAGCAGTTACTGGTTATTATCGATCAGACAAGCATGTGCGAAAACTTTTTGAACATCCTAATTACTATTCATAGCCGAGTTACCAGACAATTATTCCAGCCCTCAATTGTGTTTGAAAGCTTCCCAGCATTCACATCGTTCCTTGAGTCTTATTTAGGCTTCCGATCGAAATCAATGGCGTTGATCGAGCTTACACTGCCCAAGCAATAGTTTCAACATCAAAAAAGGATGCCCAAGTGCAGTGTGCTTTTGAAGCGTGTCGCATCTTGGATGCTCATGGAATTCTTAGGTATTTTTTTGCCAAACGAGCTTTTTTATTGAATCTCGTGTAATTTTTCCGTTAGCGTCATTACTACAGATGCCTTTTTTGTATGGGAGCATATTTCCATTTGGGAAGAGATTTTAATTCCACTCCAAAAAATGTCTTGTGGCGAAGTGCATAAAGGTTTGGCTGCTTTACTGAGATGTTCGACCGAATTCGTTCTGTTCCATTAACATAATCAGTTTGCTAACGGCTTCATATTCAACCCATAGGTTTATGAGCGAAAGTAGTATGTTGCTACTTTTAGACAGAATTAGCAATTTACATCTACCGGAGTGGTGGAGGATTTGATTGACGGAGTTGTGGTTCGGATATGGGACAAATGCATATTCACTGGTGTTCAGTATCACAGTTGTTAATTAAAGTGTGCGTCCTTGACGAGATCTAGAAGTTCCCTATCATTTTCGCTCGCTTGAACCACTGAGTATCATTTTTTTTGTTACGAGACCCTGCCTTTTTTGGTATTTTCACTGCTTTTAGCGAACAAATGGCCACTATTTGTTTGCTTTGCCGGAATGTGTCAACGTGTTGTCTTTGTTTTATAGCAACCGAAAAGGGACATCGTCTTGAGGGCCGCGAATTTAAGAGGCGAATTAATTATAGGATGATTTTGTAAACATGTAGTATACTAAGGACTTGCAGAATATAAATAAGAGGATAAAGTTCTCGGCGTTGGTCAATCCCTGAGGAATGCGCGATGCATTCGACTTCATTAAGCATCGTTGGAGGTGAACGAATGAATATCTGGCTTTTACAATGAATCGAGGTGGCCTACCGATGTATCGAGCCAGTGCTGGTATCCTCCCAGACAGATCTGCCACCAATTTGTCGACCTAGAGTGATGGAAGGCTTGGTGGGGCTGGGGCACAAGGAACGACCTCATGTGTATTGCAAGACGCTACACGCGCCTGTTCACAAAATATAGGTAACGATCAATTATATTCAAGCAATTTTTGAGAACAAACATTTTACCTTGGTAGTGTTTATTTCACCCTTTGTTAACATTATTCTAGGGTTTCCTACATTTTTTGTCTGAAGCGCAATTTCTTTACCAGCTTTTTGCTCGTGATGCCAAAGGAGCTATCATATGAAAGTAATGTGAAACCGAACTATATAGGCTCTACCGATGATCCATCACTTTTTTTCGTGCTTACAGTGTCATGTTCCAGGTGTGGTTCATATTTTAGCTCGATGCTTTGATAGCTCGTCTGATTTTTATTTATTTGCAAGTAAAGCGAAACGTATACCTTTTTTATTATTATAAGTATTTTGCCGATGTTGTCAAATTGGGGACTTTGCTGAAAGATGCTATTTTTTTCGGCAAACGATAGTTCGATACCTGAGAATCTTTACTGATCACAGTAAGGCAGTAGTACCATTAGAAGCAGTAAGACCATTAGAAGGTTAGGTAGGAAAACTTTGGAATATGTTTTGTTTCCTTTAAAGTGGCAGAAAACATATTATCATTTAACCTCCTTGCAAGGCTGAGGTGCTTAGTTTCCCATTTTACATAGGTCTTGTTCTTATGATCCTTTTAACTTGACTCTGATTATCCTTTTCAATTTAGAGGAACAAATTCGAAAGCCAGGATAAGAAAAAATGACATGGAAGCAAATGATTTCTATGATGAGGATGATGATGAGTATTTAGACCGAACTGGTCAGATTGAGAAACAGAGAGAGAAGCGCATGATGTGGGCTAAAGTGTGTACTTTTCAATTTATAGAACGTTTCACTTGTCATTTTGAATTTGAATTTCTCTATGTTGTACCAGTCTTCATTTCTTTTCTAGGGTAATAAACGTGGTGATAAGATTGAGAAGAAGAGCACGTATGAATCGCTGTGCAAGGAACTTGAGGAAACCCGGAGTAATATTGTGGAATTGAAAAAGAAGCTGGACGATCTTCATGCAGTAAGAACTTATTATTCATCTTTAACGAAACGTGATCCGTCTTTTTATGAAGGCTAGCATCTCGACTAACACGGGAGATTCATTGGATGACTACTGTAGACAACTTAATGAAGGCCATGGTCTGATGACAGATATGAAGGTCGGTCGCTTGTACAGTGTTCATGACTATGCAAGATTTTGTGTGAGATGGTTGGTTTAGAACAAGATTGACATCTCATTACTTCGGCAAAAGTATGTAACTCTCACACATGATGCTCAACGACTTGAGAAGCTTGTTAAAATTGCAAAACCTACAGCACTTCCTGAAATAAAAGTCGCCGGAGCTATTGCTGGTTAGTCTGTTTCATTGGTTGAGGTTTAGTATCTACATACTGTCTTTCACTAGGCACTAATAAACAAGCGTTCCTACGGAAAACGATGATGGTTGGACGAAAAATGCATGCTGATGGAACGGCTACTAATAAATCAAAAGAAGACGAGATGAACCCTGCCGTTGAAATGGCCTCAGCATCTGTGTCATTTAAGCCTGAAACTGATGAGGATGAAGAGGTTGCACTTAGATACATCTGAAACTTTGTTCTTTGGTAGTCTCATGCAACAAAATACCCATTTTTTCTGCAGCTTCTATCCAAAGCTTGTAATGGCTTAGACTACTCTCCATAATACTCATTTTTAGGCTGAGGACGTTGGAAGGATCGAACTAGCTGTCGTTCACGTTGATCCGACTCATTGTGGGGCTGTGTCTACTAAAACAGCGGAGAGAAAACCCGCTTCTGCTTCAGAGCATGGAAATTATTCTTCAAAAGAAGGGGTTGCGCAGCCTGGAACATCAAAGTCAGAAAAGGATAATTCTCATGAAGTACATAGTGCAGGTGAAGGTGAAGGTGAAGGTCATCACTTGGAAAGGTCGAAGTGCTCAGAACGTGAGAGTGAAGAATATAATCCACCGAAGAAGAAAAGACGTGCAAGGGTACGAACAAACAGGCCTTCGCTAAGCTCAGTGGATGACTACGGTACTGGGTAAGTAAACTGATTTATTCGTGCAACTTTATGGATATAATTTTTCTTTAAAGGCCTAGCGGATTATAGTTTATCGAAAAATAAATGTTAAGCTGGTCTATTCAAGGGTCGATGATGATCGATATGCTACTTGGCTTCCACCTGACGATCAAACAGGGGACGGCAAGACTGTTCTGAACCGCAAGTTCGAAGGAAGATACTAAGTTTGAGATGTTGATCTCCTGCGATATGTGATTATGTCAGAATGAATATTACCTCACTGTTGCCTTGCATGATGAACCAAGAATAGATAGAGCCATTGTTTATCTGGCTTTCGTCTTTGTCAGCATCCCTATCCCGACTTTGTCCCTTTGTTGAGCTTCACACACATGTTGCCGTATTATGTGCTGTATTAAATCGTATACATTGATCTATTTTTGTTCCGCTTGTTTTCATTCTAACTTTGGTTCTATAGTTTATACTAATTTGAACTTTCATGGAGAAAGAGGCCAAGGCCATTGAGACAGGTCATAACATTAATGCTTCGTTTGGCTAGAGGACAACTAGCGTATGTTCAGTGCAAAGTGAATGTTGGGCTCAGAAATATTGCGAATGGTCTGAGAATCTTGAAGATTAAGAAAGCAAGAGACGTCCTCTTGTTGACATCGACAGATGATTGACGTTGAGTGAAGTAAATCTGCTCAGAACGACTGCCTCGATCTGGGTAAGAAGGAAAGGTGGTTGTAACCATGCTTCGATACAAACAGTTTTTGACGATTAAGCCCACATTACGCTCAAACGTCTTCATCACAATGTGTTCCGGAGACTAGTTCACCATCGTTGCCCAAGTAAAGTGCTGCGTGGACAAAGTCCCGGTCTCGGTATCATCCGTTTAGTTCGTACGGTTTCTCCAGTGCTTCGGAAACCTTCGGTGATTGTTGGATGGTGAGTGTTAAATTCTTTAGAAAACTCTTGGGTGATCCTTAGGGGTTGAGCTCCGATCATCTTCTTCAGATGGCTGTCGTCGACGGATGGATGACGTCCATGAGCTCCGCCCTACAGATGTATAATTCCAACACGAGACCTTGAGACTCTTCACAGTCCATTTTTTGACGGCATTTTGACATGTTCCCTCTTCGACGATACGGTAACTTTGGACTCATGAAAGAAGACCACATTTTATAATAGTAGCAAGAGATTTCGGACTACAGTTGAAACTCTACGCAGTAGTACTGATATCAAATCCGGTCATAATTTTCCGGGACTGAATGGGGCAAGGCACTCCCAGTCGACTCTATGACTGTCTGGGTAGTTCTGGAGATTTGCAGTAAAGTAACGAACGTATTCTTAAAGTACATCGTCCGGATACAGATTTATTATCTAAATTCTCGATAGAGCGCGAGGTGTCTGCAAGGGTGTTCGGACAACTGATCTTAAGTCATGCGGTGTGAAGGCGAGAGGTGGTCGTCGTCGTGCGGTTTTCGAGCTGTTCAGAGCAAACTGGACTGGCAATACTTTATCATTATGGGTTTGGTTCCTTGGGAAACAAACAGAATAAAGTGAGAACGTGTCAAACAATGGAAGCGCATCTGATGATACTAGGATTACATGAGGTTGTGGTAGTCTAATCCTTAAGAACTTACAAGTTAACGAGGTGGAAATGAAAAGATATGCTGTGTTCTGTACAAAGCCTGGGAGACTATTATCGGTCTAAAGTGTTCATAGATCTGATTTCAAAGTATTTTACAATTCCCTTACTTGTTATCGAATGATTTTTGTTCTCTTCTTCAGGAAGACCTCCCAGCGGTTTACCACGTTATCGTGGCTGGAAGGTGTTCCTGGGTGTCGAACTGCGATTTACAGCGGTGGCATACCCCATCATGTCTCCCAAGCTGAGGAGTTCAGCGTTACCATTAGGAAGCCCAGCTAGGAGTAAACCAATACCAGGATCCACCACTGTCCTGGTATCAAACTAGTCGCATGGTGGCAAATCTCCTTGATCCACAAGGGCGGCGACTGCCTGTGGTGGTGACGACCTAGGTAGACTTCAGTCAGGCTGACCTCAGGACTCGAGGGAAGCACAGTAACTAAATCGGCAAAACTTCGAAACAATGGAAATGATGTTGGGGCCCGCACCACCAGTAAAGGTGGGCCATCCAAGTATATAGGTATCCATGAAAAACAGGATAACAGGCCCTTTCATGACAGTGAGCATGAAAGAAAACCGACTGCGTCAAGCCGAGAGTAGCTGAAAACTCTTCGAGGATAGGACTATGAAATACAATTCTAGAATGTCTAGTCGTCCTTTTCGTATGAATGCCGTCCATGTCCACCTTAGAGTAGAATAAGGAAACATCTTTACCGATTACTAATTGTTTATGTAGATAATATATTACTACACACTACTATAGGAAACCCTAGCCTGAACAGTAAAAGAGATTTTGAAATCGGTCGCGCGCGGCAGCCAACGTCGCGCGTTATTGGAGTGGAGCAGTTTTACGTCAATCACATTCGGATAGCCAAGTGAATAGTATTGAATCGTATACTCTTCCTGGAATCTCTGGATGGCCTATCAGAAATGTTCTTATATTCTCGATTTTCTAACCAGCATGAAGACTGTTTGATCTGCTAAAGAGTTTTTTCTTAAAAACCTTTACTTAAGAGTTTACTCTGACGGAGTTTACAGTTACATGTTTACTTTATAGTTATCTAGGTGTTCGCTTAGGTATACTAAAATTCTGTACGATGTTTTTGTACTAAGTGTTTTCATCATTCTATGAGAAACCTACTAAATTTAGTGTGTACGTGAGTGGACAAAATCGATTATTGGTTGCTTCGTTGTTCCGGAAAATCATCATTGCTGGATATTGAGTCCAATGGTTTGTGAGCTTCTTTTAATCTTAAATAAGGATATACCTACGTCTAGTTATCTCTTGGGCTATCCCTATTGAGTAAGAATAGTTTAGGGTGCAAGCTCATCGTCACAACTCGAACGTGAAATCAACGGTGAACCTCACTCTGGTAACGAGCACTATTATGGCTTAGTGAATGTAAGCTCTCTTTATGAATTATTCTCTCTTCATAAGGGATTTTGTCACTAAACGTTTCCTTGATAAGGTCGAGAGCAGTATGCTCAGCTACCACACAGAATAGTTTTCACATATCTTTCAGGGATCCGTAGATCTTTCAAGAATCTGTTTGTCCTGTTTTAGTTCGGTAATACATGCTACTGTAACTCAGTCATCCAAGCTCTTTACTTCTGTCGACCGTTTCGGGAAAAGATTTTGCAATATAAACAACAGTTGAAGAAGTCGGGTGAGCATTCTGGTGTCTGTGTTATGTTTTTAAGTATCGTATTCCAAAGAAGGTGATGTTTATATTTTGTTTTTTGAACGTTAATTTTACTATAATGATGCTGAGATATTTACAAAGTTCCGGGCTTGCTGTGACCCTTTCCAGGGGCTAACGCGTTCGTCAGCACACTATGCGGGTCCTTCGTTTTGCCTGTCTCTCAGCTAGTTTTCTGTCTCCAATGCCGTCACCAATCACTCGTCTAAAGGATTGATCTGGGGAGCACGAATCGGCAGTGGACCCAGTTAAGCTGACGCTTTAGTTGAAATCACAATTTTAACCTTTTAGAAATCGTAGTAGGCGGCAAATAAAAGCTAACGTTGTGATTTCAACTACAGCCTCAGCTTAACTGTGTTCAATGCCGATTCATGCTCCCCAAATCAATACCGTTGATGGGTGATTCCTGATGGCACTGGTAGATAGAAAATTAACTAGCTGAGAGAAAGGCGAAATGAACGACCACTTATGGTGTGGTGGTGAACGTGTTAGCCATCGGAAAGGATAATAACGCGTTTGTTCTCCACTGCAGTTACTTCTGTATCTTTATGGTTGTATTTCACCTAATACTCTGCCTTAATAAGTTGTATTATGGAGCGGATAAAAGGTTAACATTTATCTTACTCATTTTAGGAAGTCAGAAGGAAAATTTGCTTACTTGCCTTGCTGACCTATTTCACAATATTGCCACTCAGAAGCGTCGTGTCGGAACGATCGCTCCGAAGCGATTTATTACGAAACTGAAGAAAGAAAATGGTTCTTTATTTTTTACGATATACTTCTTTATGTGGTGGTTTTCCTTCCTTTCTTGTAGAATATATCACTCCCCAATTTTTCAGAGCTTTTCGACAATTATATGCAACAAGATGCGCACGAGTTTCTGAACTATTTGCTTAATACGGTCTCTGAGACGCTTATCGAGGAAAAGAAGGCAGAACGTGATCGTTTAATGCGAAATGGTACTTTACGCAAAGGTACAGTTGGTGCTGACAAACTAAGAGACGAGGGCAACAGGTTGGTTCTGGAGGTCTTTGTGTTATTAAGGTAGTGGAATGTACGGCATGGTTTCTTTCGTTTATTCGAGACGCAGCAGATTCGTTAAGTTTCAGCTCATCATCAAAGGCAGACAAGACGTGGATTCACGAAATATTCCAGGGCACTCTAACGAACGAGACTAGATGCTTGTGTTGTGAAACGGTGTGCTTACACTGTCGTTTTGACAACAATTCGCAATTACTATTTACCGTAGAGGTCAAATCTTGAAGAAATCCGAGTTAGTATGTATCTCTTACAAGGGGTTTATTTCAGGTATCCAGTAAGGATGAAGATTTTCTTGATCTTTCTGTCGATATCGACCAAAATGCTTCAATCACTCACTGTTTGCGAGTTTTTAGCGAAACTGAAACGTTATGCGGTGATCAGGTTCTTCCTTTTCTGCACTGTTCTAATTATGTGTTGTAACCCTTCTCGAAGCGCGTGACGCAGTGCTCGGAGGCGCCCTGCATTATATTTGGAATCGATCCCCGCGCCCAGGGGTCACCAAGCTTTTCATCTCTTCGGGGTCGTAGATTTGTGCCAAACTTGTCTGAGAGGATAACAGCATTTACTCTCTACATTGATGGGCCACCGCGAGTCATTGTAAAGGCCAGATATGCATCCAATCACCTCCAAACGATCCTTAACAGAAGTCGAATGCATGGCGCATCCTTCAGGGATTGATCTACGTCGAGCTTTATCCTTTATCCTTTTAGCCCTTATCATCAGTATTTTGTTTTCTTTTCCAAGATCAGATACAAGTTTTAAACCATTTTCTGTTAAGTACCCTTTCGAATTGGAAGGGCATTCCACCATAGCCGGATATACCAAAGAAATTTTGGTTCAGAAATATTTTTGCGAAACGTGCTCATCCAAACAAGAAGCGCAGAAGCGAATGCGTATTAAACGATTACCACACATGCTGGCATTGCACTTAAAACGGTTCGTTTATTTTATTCGTTCATAAATTTATGCTAGTTCCCACTCAGAGTTTGTATGCTTTTCTCAGTCTATCCACAATGATGCTGAGATATTGGAAAAACTTCGGACCGCAGATGTTTGCAATGTGGATCGAGCACGCTATTACCCTTTTCGGGGGATAACGCGTTCACCACCACACCATTCGGGTCCTTCGCTTTACCTTTCTCTCGGCTAGTTTTATGTGTATCGTTGCCATCAGCAATCATCCGTCACCCTTCGTGGTTGTATTTCACGTAATACCCGGCCATAGAAATTGTATTAGGCAGTAAATAAAAAGTTAACATTGTGCTCTTTTCAGTTTTAAATATATGGACCAACTCAGTCGGTATACGAAGCTTTCTTATCGGGTTCTGTTTCCACTTGAGCTGCGATTATTCAATGTGGTGAGAATTAGTTTTGCAAGCTAAATTTCTAGTTTAAGCCTTGCACATGCCATTGTTCTCAAGAATATTCCTGGATGAGTAGTGTGTTCGTCTTCATTTCGTTTTGGAGAGAAAGACCCTTGTGATACTTAAAAATCGTTTCCTTTAAGCCCACTACGACTAATCAACATCTATCCTTTGTTAGGTAAGCTTACACGAGGTTGATATGCAATCTTTATTCGGCTGTTTCCACCTAAAGAAACCATAAAAACGACGGAGCGCTAGCCGAATAGCGCTCATAAATTAACCTCGTATAAGCTTATCAACGAAAGAATATATATTTGTGAGACTACTTACACCATTTTGAAAGTTGGAATGTAGCATTTGCATTCCTAAAACTGTTTGGCCCCGTTTTAAACCATCGAAAATACGATTTGGTGGTGTAATTACGGAACAGTATTGGTAATCACTTGTAACTTCTGAACATCCAGTGCGGAAGGTGGATCTACAAACACTTACTGTTTTTCATCTACATATGAATTTCTCTCGCTTAGTCGTTTTCACTGTTGTGAACTCTAGTGTAACGCAGCACAACCAGACAAAAATCTGCCTTAGGCAACTAAACAGCTGCATTTATTATCAATGCGTTAGAAAGATCCTGTAGATTGCGTAGTTTGATGGTCTCTGGAAAGTGTGAAAATTCTGACTCATGTGGGAATTATGTGAAATTTTTGTTGTACAATTAATTATTTCCTTCTTACTTGACCCAATATCATATATTGCGCGGGCCTCAGCACTTCTTGCGGTCGATTCGTTTTCTCGCATTTATAATCTGTAAGCTCGCAACGGTTTACCTCCTCATCGTAGCTGGGAGGTGTTCCTGGCTGTCGGACTGCGATGTCGAACCAAGGATTCATACCTTGGCAGGGTCTCTCAAGCTGAGAAGGAGTCCCGCGTTTCCATCAGGAAGCCTAGCTAAGAGTAAACTAATGCCAGGATCCACTACCGTCCTGGTATCAAAGTCGCACCATGGTAAATCTCCCTGCGATCCTCAAGTGCTGCGACTGCCTGTGGTGGTGAAGGCCTGCGGCAGGTTTTAGCCAGGCTGACCTCGGGATTCCAAGGAGCCAAAATAGCTTGCCCAGCAATTCTCCGGAAAGTGGAGCTTATGCTGAGGCACGCACAACCAGTGAGGCGGGTCATTCAAGTATCAAGTATCGGATAAATATAATCCGAAGGTTTTCTTGTCTACGTATGGGTTCCACTACTATTTAGAGGAATTTTTGTTCTTTATAGAAGTCATAGAATTTGCAGAAAATGGATATATTTTGCTTGAATCTTGGCATAGGTGGGTGGGTAAAACGTGCTCACATTTATAGCACAGAAATTCGCCAGCAGTTGTGTATTGAAGAGAGCTTCATAGGCAGGTCTCGCGCTAATTTTCCGGCACCAAGGGAAGGAGGGGGGGGGGGCTTATTTGGGTCTCGCAAAATCGAACAAAAGCGTTGTGCGTATTAAACAGTATCTATACAACTACGCTATCCGTGTCTCGTATTTTATAAAATCTTTTACCAGTAATGGCTGGCTAACAACTCTTAATAAGTGATGAGATTTGTGGTGCCGTATGTTCTGTAATGGGGTGCGTAAAAGACCAGCTCAATTACATGGCAATGCTGGAGTCTCTCTTCCACTGAAGCGTGAGCACTTATACTCACATTATGAGCTTTCCTTTAGCATGTTCCACTGTTTTCAGTGAAATTATCCTGGGAAATACATGCGTCTCCTTTTTGCTTCCAGTTATTGTTCAGTTTTATCTATTTATATCGGAGTCATCAGTGTCAGTCATCGTTTAATGACGTAAATACTTCGTGGTCTGTTGTTCCGTTCACTTTGAATTTCCGGTCATTTCAACAAGTTGCGGTGTGAGTGGTTTCTGAAATTTCGCCACTGCTGATAAGGGGCAACTGTATTAGATAGCAGGAATGTAGTCAGGTATCTCATGCCATTCGCTCTATGCGTTACACTTAGTTTCTATGTTTTATTGAATTTAGTCAGTTCCTCTTCCCATGCCATTCTTCGAACTTTGGTACCGCTTATATAACGCCCTTATATAACTCAATCACCTCCTTTAAGATGTGACAAGAAATGAGATACAAGTAATTACTTATTACTATTTACTAATTATAATTAATTACTTAATTACTTATTATATGTAAAATAATAGAGATAGAATAGAAGAAATATTAGGTAGAGGACTGTTTTAAGCTCATTACAGAGTGATGATGCGTCAAATGCTGATCGGCTTTATGATCTTATTGCGGCGGTTGTGCATTGTGGAGCGACACCAAATCGTGGGCACTATATAACTATTGTTAAAAGCAATTCCTTTTGGCTACTATTTGACGACGATATCGTTGATGTGGGTATTTTGATCTCCATTTTCTTAAAAAGCATTGTTCAGTAGTCTTTTTCAGAAGATGGATATATCCTCGATGGAGGATTTTTTTGGTTTGTCTGATGGGGGTGTACAGAAGAATTCTGAGTCAGCCTACATTCTCTTCTATCAAGCTCGAGATTGTCCGGATTTGCTGAGAACTAGTGGTTCAATTTCTAATCACGCTTCTGTTTAATGGCATACTTGCCACAAATATTAGATATCTGCTGAGTTATCTAAAAAGGATCACCTTGTCAGTATATCTTTTTTTCCGTAGTTAAGTGTCACTTCTGTCATTTGTCATATTTGGTAAGGTAGGAACGAACAGTATCGGAAATTTGAGAAAAGTTGAAGATATTCGAACCAGGTTACGTTTAACAACGTCGTAACTGTGAAAGATATGTCTACCGAGAATCCGAAGCAAGTTTTGATTATCTCGTTTTTATGTGAATATTTTGTAATTTTCGCAAATTAAGAGGTCTTGCTGAAAGTCTGGGACGGAATCCGTTCTTTATTGATTCCAGCTATTTAGATCCGTAAATTTGGATACACTGAGTTGCATCTGTTTGGAAATTTGTAATCTATCCCTTCATACCTAACTTAGAAGCACCATGTGTGTGGTGTTCAAAACGCTAGTGGACAGTCGTTATTTACATTTGTAAAGATACTACTATTATATCTTTGCCGGTGATTTAGCCAGAAAAGGTGCCCTCCACTGTGTTAACTCCAGAAATCTTCTCTGATAATTGGTGATGTGAAGAGAGTAATTTGTCCATAGATATCCATGTGTTGTAGGAATTCCTAGCGCGCAGTACTATGCTTTCGTATGTTGGAGTAGACGTAATTTATTAATCTGCATTGATGTTAGGAGATATTGACAGATCGGGTTAGAGATGATAGGCTGTTTGACCTTTAAATTGGTTAAATTGTAAATGTTGTACATAAGATATTGCACGGTTAAATTAGAAACAATAAAGTTATTTTATCCGTATGTTTTATTTTTCTACAAGAAGAGGAACTTAGTATCAATAAAACTACTTGGGAATCCAGCCGACCTGGATTCCTCAGTATACGAGTCACATTTGGGCGAAATATGGCGAATAGTAATTTAGTCTTGCAAATTCAAACAACCACGAAGGGCAAAGCGTTCGGCGTTGACCAATTCATGAGATATGGGCATTGCTTTCGGGTTCTTCAAGTATAGAAGAGGTGAATATCTAGTTTGTGCAATGAATTGAAGTCGCCCGTCGATTTACCAAGTCAGTGTTCCTATTCTCCGAAACAATCCTGGTATCAATTTACCAACCATGAAGGGACTGGGATCTGGTGGGCCCAGGTCAAGGGATCGATCTAGCGACCCATTCAATGTGTGTTGCACGACACCGATAACCAATGCGCTATACAAGCCTCTGAACAAACACATTCCAGTTTGTGTTGGATCTTGCTAAATGGTGGAGAAACTACGAATATACAGGTTTTTAACAACTAAACATCACCTGTTGTCCAGTTGGTCATCAAAGTGACTCCACGGGCGCCAGAAAATTTATTTCTCTCTGTCGCGGGCAAGAGTAGTCCAGCGGGTTCTGATCGCTCTAGAGACTTGTTGAGCGCCACACTTTTTTTTCTAACGTTTTCGTAAAGAGCACTAAACACCGGGTTGGTGGTCTTTCTGTTGTGCATTAGACATCAAGAGGAATCCAATCGGTATCGGCTGTTGCCCATCCCGGTTATCGTCCGCATACTTCATCCGGTCCACCTCATCATAGACAATTTGACATGTAGAACGGCGCCTTTCAATTTTCACCGTTGAGGCAGGTCCAGGCTTCGGATCCCCTCCCACTTACTAGATGTGGAATACTCCTAGTATCGTCTTTTAGACTGCACGTTCTATAACGCTGTGGTTTTCCATCCTGCTTACACTGGGACCAGGTTTCTGACGCAAATATTAAGGCAGCGAAAATCGCGGAGTCGAAAAGTTAGCCACGGAGTCGGATGTTCTTTGTTCTCATCAGTACATCCTCAATGTTCTTGAGAGCTACCCATGCCGCTCGCTTCCACCTTCTCAACTCTGATCCTAAGTCGTTTATAATGTTGACTTCCCGACCTATATAGACCTAGCTGAAGCATCCAGGGGTATTCATCTCATTGGGCATGAATGAAACATGCGAAACAAATCTGTTTCTCATGGTCATTGCTTTTGTGAGATTTAGTAGAAGACCAGTCTTTCCAGAATCGTTATCAAAATCGGCTAGTACTCGTTTACCTGGCTACTTCTTGTTGTTATAAGAACGATGTCATCAGTAATGCGAAGATGGTTTAATTGCCGACTGTCGATTTTCACTCCCATAGTATTCCATTCCAATGTTCGCATGGTATTTTGGAGTGTGGAAGTAAACAATTTTAGAGGTGGTATCACCTTGCCTAACCCCTTTTTCTCATGTTAGTATCATAATGGAATGGTGATATTTTCACCAAGAATCTTTATATATAGAGTAGGGCCTCCTTGGCTATCCAGGGCTTCAATGACTGTATCTATCTCAGCTAAGTCAAAAGCCTTCTTTAAATCGATAGACAGAGCAGTGTTTTGTACTCTCGCGATACTTCAATGAGTCTTTTTATCGTACTGATGTGGTCCATCGTGCTGAATCCTTTTCTAAACCATGCTTGCTCACATAGCTGTTCTTCGTCCGGTGTTCTGTCAACAGAGGATTACTCGGGTGAGAAGTTTGTAGACGGCAGACAGCAAGCAGATTAGGCGACGGTTACCGATATCGTGGATGTTATCCTTCTTCAAGGATAACTTTTGCTGATCTTCTATTCGTTCAAATCTTATTATGTTCGGACCAGTATTTCGGAAGGGAGACCAGATAGTACGACATATCCATCCTTCTTTATCTCATATGAGGCCACGAAGATGTGGCTATTGAAGAGACTCGAACAGTAGTCGTGAATGGTTTTTTCAATTGTCTTTCTGGAATTTGTAAGTGGTCTGCATGGACGACAGAGTGCATCCATCGTTGTCTTAGAATTATTGGAATCTCCAACGGTTTTGCGAATGCTTTTCTTAGCCTTTACAGCTTCGAGCACAACGGCTCTTCTCTCTTTAAGACCTTCATTTCTCCCCCATCTGTATTGTTCTGCAGGTTCAAATGTGATTTAACGGTTGCCTGTAGCTCGTGCGAATCCGTGTTGGGGTATCATCTCGGGTGCTTCCGGAGACAAAACTTCCGAACTCTCACCTTTCATAGCGCTAACGTGAAGAGGATGCGTGTAGCGCAGTGTTTGGAGGTGCCACCGCGACGCACACGTGGAATCGATCCCCACGCCCGTGGCCCACCAAACCCTCCATCCCTCCGGGGTCGGTAAATTGGTAGCAGGTTTGTCTGGGAGGATAGCAGTACTGGCTCGATACATCGGTAGGCCACTGCTAGTCATTGTAAAGGCCAGATATGCATTCAATCACCTCCAACGATACTTAATGAAGCCGAATGCATGGCGCATCCCTCAGGGATTGATCGACGCTTGCAGCTTTATCCAGCTTTAGCTTCAACGTGAAGATGTTGACGAGCTGATCGCATTCCTCATCAGTATTATAATTAAGGGCATCTTCCGAAGAGTTGCATGAGCTGAAATTCTTTATTTTAGCCTAGCGGCTTTCTCTCCTTTCCGCGAGAACTGATCATGTGCGAAGGTGACGATGGCCTGATCCCTGTGTAGAATTTTGGAGCAATAGCAACATTGATCATGTAATACCTTCTATTTCGTATGATGCGGTATATTGCGTCGTGTTACTCTCCTCCCACGTCCAGCATTGAGGGTGGGGCTTCTGGAATTGCAAGTTGCTATGAATGGTCTTGGTAGTAATGGTAATCTCAGACAGCCGATCACCCTGCTCTTTCACTTCTAATTCATGGGCCCCAATGTGACGTTCTTCAAACATTACAGTAGGTCCAATCTTGGCGTTGAAATCTCTAATGCTGACCTTGGAGAATGTGTGGTCTTTTCTGTAGAATTTCTCCAAGTCCGTATTGAATGCTTCGGCTTCGCCTTCGTCACAGCTTGATATCGGGGTGTAGACAGTGAGGATCATCAAAGCCGGTATTGATCTACATCGCTTCAATAATAGGTAACCAATTCAGATTGTTAGTTGCTAGGATGAATCGATGTTCACAGCCAAACTCTTGGTAACGGGAACGCCGACTTCGTTGACTACTTTATTGTCACATGTATGAAGTAGCAGTTTTCATCCAGTATCATAGACGGCTCTGAGGAGACGGCATATCCTTGTCTCAGCCAATCCGATGAAGTCGTACGCTACCCTTCTTTTCTGTATCATCAAGTCCTGTATCGAGGTGTGAAATCCAAATGAGCATGCACAGTTAATACAATTCGTCTCCTTAGTCCTTCAAGAATGAGGCAACTTAGAATGGTCCTAAGATTTTAATAGCCTCTCCGCACTCGTCTTACTCAACGAGGTTTTATCGTCCGCTCTTTCGCGGTCTGGTGAATGAGACACGCTTATTTTACTGCGTTTAGTGTTTGATACGCACGTTTATATTGCTGAACTCTGAACGTGGTGGCTGGGAATACTCAAGGGTTGCTTGCCAGCCACTCCCAGAGTAGACAAGGACCGTATTTGTTGGAAACGTCTTGTAGAATACAATCCGCAAATAAGAGGAGAGACCCACGCACGCATATATTAATACGTCCTCGTTATACGTAGGTCCCAAATTGGCGCAGCAGAAGTAGGGAGTTCATCCGCATGATCTAGCTCTGTTACGGCGAAGCATAAGGTTCCCTGTATG